>JABFOV010000200.1:0-48257 GCA_022817685.1 Aradophagus sp. ZL-2020
CAGGATACACATAGACTATAGGGTAGAAGAAGAGTAATAGTAACACAAGCGACAGCATGAAAGTATGGTACAGAATGATAGCGAGAATGTGTGTAAGTGAATAGGTGCTATAGTCATTGAGTTTATGATGTTTTTTTTTTTTACAAGCAGAAGAAGGCAAAGGGGGGGGGGGGGGGGTGTGTGGGCTCGGAGATGGGTAAAAAAGAAAAAAAAAAGGGGAAAAAAAAATAAAAAAAAAAAAAAAAAAAAAAAAAAAAAAAAAATAGGGGAAGAATAAATAAATAAAGAAACATATTGAAATTCATTGTATTTTATTTAATTTTAGTGGGTCACATGTTAACAGCTGTCAATGGCCAAACTGTGACTGGCAGAGAATTACCAGATGGCAAAGATGTATTTGAATTCTTAGAGCGTCAAGAAAATTATCCAGTGAGTCTGAAGTTTAGTAGAGCTAAAATGACGACCAACGAAAAAATTTTTCTTGCTTCAATGTTTTACCCACTTTTTGCCATCGCTAGTCAGCTGAGTCCAGAACCACGATGTTCTGGTATTGAGATATTAGAAGCAGACACTTTCAGATTATACTGTTATCAAACATTGACGGGTGTAAAATTTATGATAATTGCAGATCCACTGCAACCTGAAATGGACATTTTGTCAAAAAGAGTTTATGAATTGTATGCAGATTATGCGCTAAAGAATCCTTTCTATTCTTTAGAAATGCCTATTCGGTGTGAATTGTTTGATACAAACTTACAATCTTTGTTAGAAACAGTTGAAAAGTCTGGTGTGAGTAATGTGTAGAAAAAATGTATCATTGTAAGAAAAATTTGATGTATGTCTGCTGTAAATACTTTATAAAGTAAGTTATATAATTTTATATCTTGTTATATATACCTATATCATGTTTTTATTGTATTATAGTTGTACATAGTATAACATGATGTTGTAACAAGAGAATAATTGTAAGAAAAATATGTTTGATAATATATTTATACATATGTGATTTGCCTATTACCTATTATACATCTATTAACTTTTTATATATATCGTTTATGATATTCAAGTAAATGTACCAGTTATCGAGACAGCACCAGTTATAATGATAAAGTCAAAAAAAAAAAAAAAAAAAAAATCAGTATAGTAAATTCAGATAAGTGATACATTTATTTGATTTATATTATTTATTTTAATTTAAACGACTATATTCCATGGTGTTTTTCCATCGTCATTCCCGATCTGAAAAAACAACAAAAAGATTAACAACACTAAAATCAGAAAAATATAACAATTAATAAGTAAATATAACATACTTTTTGTGTTATATTATCGATGCATGCCATTCTAATGCGTGCAGATGTAGCTGGAGAATCAAATCTGAAATATCCTGATATACCCATATCAGCCCTTGCTGCTTTTACAGCTTCTCTAATTGCAAAAAATATTGAGGAAGCTAAAAATAGAGGAGGTTCTCCAACAGCCTGAAATCAGTTCACTTATTAATATTAGTAACTCCATAACAAAAAAAAATTCAAACAAATTTAGTAAACAATTAGTACAATTCTAGTATATTTTAATGTTATATTAAAAAATAAAAACCTCTGTGCATTAAAATCAAAATGCCAATGTAGTATTTACTCCATTATACCCATTTTGCTCGAAGTAAATTTGTCTGATTTTTGTAGTAATAAAACTTTTAACATTTAAAATTCAACTTCAAGGTGTCATAGTTCATACTTTACCTTTGAGGAGTAAACTGCTCTTGGGTTTGATGAATCTTTCAACAAAGACACGTTAAATTCTTGTGGAATATCTGCGAATCCTGGAATTTTATATACACCTGGACCTCGACTGAGTACCATGCCTGTTGGAGAGTACATTAATTCTTCTAATGTAAATAATCCATATCCTTGAATGAAACCACCTTCTACTTGGCCAATATCAATTGCAGGATTTAAACTTTCGCCCAAATCCATAACTATGTCTGTTCTTAAAACCTAGTAATGAAGTATAATATGCTCAAGTAACACCATTATATTCATGTATAATTGAATTCCACTTAAAATTAATAAATTATTCTTTTACCTGGTGATCCCCTGTTAGGCAATCGATTTCAACTTCAGAGCAAGCGGCCCCATAAGTGTAATAATTAAAAGCCATTCCTGAATTCGTTTCAAATGAGTATCCAATATCTGGAGTTTTATAAAAACCTGTTGCTGAAAGACTAATTCTTTCAAGATACGCTTGTTTAATCCAATCCTCCCAAGTGGATTTTGGATTAGCATCAATTATATGTTTTATGCGCCGCATCAATTTATTGCATGCATCCTAAAAAACGTTGTAATTAAAAAAAGAAGTTATCAAATTGCAGCAAATATAAGAACGTTTTATTACCATAATAGCCATTCCATTAAGGTCCGAGCTAGCACTAGCTGCTGTCGCCGATGTATTGGGTACTTTGTCTGTCGCCGTTTCAGCGATGTGAATTTTGTTTGGATTTACTTTGAAAATCCTGCTAGCGACCTATTAATAAACAAATAGTACAAGCAATACATTTTTTTTTCTGTAAGACAAAAATATTTCATTTTTGCTTACTTGAATCATTTTCGTGTGTAAACCTTGGCCCATTTCAGTACCACCATGAGATATTAAGACAGAACCATCAGTATAAATGTGAACCAATGCACCTGCTTGATTCAAGAACAAAACCGTAAAGGAAATGCCAAATTTTGTTGGTACAATTGCTATTCCACGTTTCCTGTATCTGTGTTCCCTAAAAATAACATTCATAATTTTCATCCTCATAAGTTACCTAACAGTAATACGATTGTATATTCATGAATTAATTAACTTACTTATTGAAACGATTCACTTCTTGGATTTTGTGTTTGTAATTAGCAGAGTCAAGACACTCTCTCCAGCATTTTTTTAAAGTGCAGTTATTAAGAATTTGATTATAATGAGTAATATCTCCTTCTTTGTATAAATTCATTTCCGATAACTGTTTGAAATAAAGCAATAATTTAATTTTGATATAGTTATATTACAACATTAAAACGTCTTTGTATGTTTACTTACAGTTACTATATCACGTCCAAGGTATTCAGCTACATGACGTAATATCACTTCAGCTGCAAACATTCCTTGTGGACCGCCAAAACCTCTGAATGCCGTGTTTGAGGGTAAGTTAGTTTTACATGTATAGCCTACTACTTTTTTAATCGGTATATTATAACTGTTTTCACAGTGGAACATTGCACGCTCCACCACCTGTTTGCATAAATAGTAAAGTATGAAGTAAAACAAACAAAAAGAGATTCAGATACGATAATTAATATTAATATACTCACTGCCCCAGATAAGTCAATTGAGTAGCCTCCATTGTTATAAATATGCACTTCCATCGCTTTGAATAGACCTTCATTAGTAAATCCAACTTTGTACTTGAACAAAAAAGGATGCCTACCGCCACTCATCATCATGTCCTCGTCTCGGTCCAACATACATCTCACCGGTCTGTTCAATCTATTGAATCAATTAATATTGAATTAATAAATTAATAATTCGTTAATTTCTTTGAGTTACATTTAATTAAAACTGATCAATGTTTATTTAATCTGGAGAAAAAACTTACTTGGTTGCAGCGATAGCCAGAGGCAAACTGACCAAATTACCCCGAGATTCTTTTCCGCCAAAACCACCGCCCAAACGTTTCACTCGAACGTTGACTTTGTTAATGGGCATTTGAAGAACGTGGGCGACTATTTTTTGAATTTCGGTCGGATGTTGAGTCGAACAAATCAGTTCCAGTTCGTCTTCTTTCGGTATAGCGATTCCAGCTTGAGTTTCTAAATAAAAATGTTCTTGGCCCCCCATTCGAATCTCTCCTTCAATTACGTGATCGGACTCAGACAAGGCTTTATCTACATCACCGTTGCATATGATTTTTGGAAATCCTGGGTAAAAAGACTTTTCCCTGATTGCATCCTGAAATTATATTCAGTTTTCATGCAAGCTGTTAATTTAGTAAAGAAACGTACTTATAAAAGGACTTCAGAATTGATTATTACTTCTATACTTATTATAAATGGATGGATTTCTTCATATTCCACATGTACCAGTCGTGCAGCTTTTTGTGAGGTAGCTTGATCGACTGCTACTATTGCACCTATTACTTGTCCTTGGCTGAATACCTGACAAGAGATTTATTTTCAGTTTCAGTGTGAGTAAAGTTTTTAACGCTTTCTCACCAACAAAAGCAATTTGAATTTCACTTTTTTGTAAAACTTTCACACAAAAATTAGACAAATTTTATTCTATAATATGCAGTTTTTTTTCTTTTTTTGTTCTAATTCAATTAATATATATTTAAACTACTTAATAGCAATTTGTAAAGATATTACTATTACCTCTTCGGATGCAAATACTTCTTCATCATGAAATATTGGTCCAAATAATAAACTTTCTTTGGGAATATCCTTGGCACAGAAAAAATCAACAACGCCTTCCAGAGCTAAAGCTTTAGATGGATCTATTCTGAGGATTTTCGCATGTGCTTTTGTTGACAACACATGTGTTAAGTATAATTCACCATCAATTCGAGGGGTGTCGTCGCAATAAATTGCTTCTCCGGTAGTTTGCTTGAACGCACTGGCATGTACTATTGGCCGTCCAATTAAATCATTGGAGTTTTGATCTTTCGGTACCACTTGATAATACTGAGAGCTTTTTGGAGGTTTGTATTTGAATTCATCGGCAGCGGTTTCCAGTTCCTTTGAAAGAGGTGCTACGTTTAACTGATTCTTTGACAGTTGTTTTGTGATGGCAATGTATCCTTTAAAAAATAGACTAAAACAAGATGAAGTTTTTAAGAAAACAATAAGATTTGATTCGATAACAGATTGTAGTGAACGTTAAATCAATCGCAAATGTGGAAATCTATTTTACCTCAACGTTAACGAGCGACGGTATAAAATCATTCCTCCCGGAGCATCACCAGACAAAGGCAATTCTGATACCAATTTGTCATTGACTAATTCTACTATGTTTTCATCCCATTTTCTGTGAAGTAATATTTATTCAAAATGCAACTTCGTATAAAATATAATTGAAAAATTATACCCAATTTATCAATTAAAGTGATATAAAACTTAATTGTGATTCATCTTACTTTCCAATCATGCAATCGCACGTTTCTTTTGCCAGCTTTGTTATTGGTGCCATCCCGCCGTACGCTATAAATGATTTTTTAACAGTAGTAGAATGAGCCTCGAAAAACACGTTCAATGCCATGTTAACTATCGCAATGTCGTCATCCCGTCTCTTAGCTTGTTTGTAAGCTACAAAGTATTGATCCTAAAGTGAAATCGTTTGTGAATAAATCAGTTTAATGTAAAATATTATTAACCAGAAAAATATTATTAACAACAATATTATACTTTTTCTGTGAATGGTATTTCAATAGACTCTAAAATCTCGTGAGGTGTAACTATGTTTCTCCTATAACCAGTAAAAAAATTGTCATCCATCGTCACTTGTCTGTAACCTTGAATTAAACTACAAAGGTTCAATTTAATATGAGCTGCCAAGAAAATAGGATTCAAATCGGATATGGGACTTCCTGTCATGATATTACCTCCCACCGCCTAAAATCAGTTAAACTAAAGTTTCCAAAACTTGAATTAAAAAATATTTTTTTATTCATAATATTGAAAATTGTATCTTACTCCGACATTTCGAATTTGCTTGCCCGCAAACCAATGTAACATACTGACAATGGAACGAAAGATCCTTGTCTTATATTCTGAAATAATAACCTGTCAGTGCCTCCTGAATGAATATATATTTATTTTATTTTCAATGTTGCTTTTGATACCTGGTTGGCTGTCGATTTGCTTTCTGAGGGCTTCTTCCATTTCAACCAACGTTACGCTTGCTCCGATCTTTAAACCATCATCAGTCTCAACTATTTGTCTCATTTCTTTGATTTGAAACGGATTGATTAAGATTGGATATTGCATACGTTTGAATTTTACTTCTACACCTGTAAGGATATCATTGAAGGATTTTAAGAAATGCCTCATACTTAAAATTGCTTGTTAATGTACGTAATATCATTTACCTACCAACTTCCGTATTTCCAACAATAATTTTTGCGTCTGGATACTGATATTTTAAAGATAATATGCCATGCAAAGTAGTAGGTCTGTACCAAGTAGTTTCCTTGTGTTTAATTACTAAATATTGATCGTCCAATTCTGCAGACAACTGAAGTAACATGGTAAAACAATGATAATTAAGATATTATAATTACAGTTATTGCATTCTCGTTTACACTTTTTATTTTGGATACTTCAAATGTCAAATTTATTGCTTCGTTTCTTATTTCTTTACCTGAAGTTTTGGAGGAAATATTGGCTCCTGTGAGGGATCATAAGGTCGAAATTCTTTGGAGTCAAAAACTTCCGTTGGCTCAGAAGTGAAAGCTTTTTTACAACAAGCGTCCCCCATTGAGCAGACTCTTTCTTCGTTACCATTGGAATTACTATTCTGAATTTCAGACATCCTCTGCGACAATTCCCATTCTTCCGTGAAAGTTTTAAATCCTTCTATTATTGGCCTATATCCAGTGCACCTACATAAGTTACCTAAACAGTACAGTTACTTTCAAATAGCGAAAATAAAAGTCATAAAAATTTGATCAATATAAAGTTTCCTACACAATTTCACCTTGAAAGGCAACTTCTAAATTCTCCATTGTAGGTTTTGGTATGGATCTCAGAAGGGAATACATGGACATCACAATTCCGGGAGTGCAAAAGCCGCATTGTGATCCGTGAGCTTTTGCGATTCTTTCCTGTACGGGATGAAGTTTAGTTCTCACGCTACCTATACCTTCAACTGTGGTCACAGCCATACCGTGGACACCACAAATTGGAGTCAAACATGCGTTGGCTGCAATGTGCCTATTTCAATAATTTTATTTAATTGTATTATTTTACAAACATGAAAATTGTTATGGTGCAGATACTTTTACGATTATTTAAGGAAAGGAACAAATATTTATGGTCCTACGTAGAAATTTGTTATAGTAACCCAGATCATCTAGGAATCCAATAAGTAAAAAAGTGAAACACCTTTCTTGACGTTATTTCAAATTGTTTAAAATTGCATGCTTTAGCATTTTACTATTTATCAGTAAAAACTTCTTACACTATATTTTTAGTATTTCTGTCATATCTTGAGATCATAACAGTGCAAGCACCACATCCTCCTTCTGCGCATCCTAACTTTGTTCCATACAGTTTAACTGTTGTGAAAAAATTTTGTTAAGGAAAAATAAGTTTGTAAAACACAATTATACCGTGGCAGCATAAGTTTATATTTTATTCAACAAATAAAGTAATGTCGTCTATTTTTATTAATGAACAAAAGGATACGTTTATTACGTAAGTAGTATAATAGTGTCCATTCTGGATTAACATTTGCATCCGTTACCTATACACGAAAATAGCATATGAGAATTATTTTAAATATTTCAAACTTTTGGTTTAAGAAACTAATCATTCATTATACTAAATATCTTATTAATATTACCTCTCTTCCATTAACGTAGAAGATCAAAGTTGTACTTATTTTAGAGGATGTGAATAATTGAACTTCGCAGTTTCCGTTTTCATTATAGTTTCCATTTTCCGTTACTGGATTGATACCAGTTGTTTTCACCATTTTATTTTCTCAAATCTAAAATTAATTCTAAATTCAGAAAGTATAATAAACGTGATTCATAAAAATTACAAAATCGATATGAAATTGATTCAATTATATAATCTATCAGCAATTATTCAAATATATATGCAAATCTTAACTCATAAAACCACAGGAGGCATGTTATCTTCCTTGATCTTATATATTTTTAACTTTAAATGAATTGTCAATTTTCGACCAAATAACAAACTTATTTTTCAGTTTGTATGTTAATTTTATTTCATTTTCTAACAAACTGACGACGTTTCGGCACTGATCACGTGCCTTCTTCAGGTCAAAATCTTTTATTTATACAATTGCAATATCATCAACGTCACAATAATGAATAAATAATAAAAATAAACGAACATTTATAATAAATTAAGTGACGATACATTATTAGCGGAGATACCTTGTCAGTTTACATGTATAGGTCAATGAAACACTTAATTTATTATAAATGTTCGTTTATTTATATTATTTATTCATTATCGTGACGTTGATGATATTGCAATTGTATAATTTAAAGGTTTCGACCTGAAGAAGGCACGTGATCAGTGCCGAAACGTCGTCAGTTTGTTAGAAAATGAAATAAAATTAACATACAAACTGAAAAATAAGTCTGTTATTTGGTCGAAAATTGACAATTCATTTGAAAGAACACAGACGTTAAACCCAAATCATAATTTTTAACTTTACTTCCTCGTAGGATTTTTGATACAAACTGCAATTCACGTAGCTTATCAACCGAAACCTATGATCGTTTTGCTTGGAAGTTACTTTCTTTTGTTATAATAATGATCGTGGGGGGTCAATTTATCAAACAAACAACCCGAGATACAGATCTAACATTTACAATAAGTTATTTATCAAGCAGTGCCAAATAGGTATTAATTTTTAGATTTATACAAAAACTGAGACAAGACATAAATTGAAATCTCCGTCGTAAAACATAATTTTTATTTCAATAAATTCATAATCTTATTTGTTCAAGTTTTTTTGCATAATCATATTTTTTTTGTATCTGTAGATTCATTTTTACTTTTTTTTCCCCCGATTAGTGTTCTTTTCCATTTGCATACTTTGTATCATACATTTTTTTTCTCATATTTGCGCATCGCAGATATTACTAATAGACACAGTACATCAAATAATAGTCTTAATAATTATCAGCAGTGGAAGATTAAAAACAAAGTACAAAATCCAGCAACATACTTTCTTTTTTTTCCGTCGCGTGTTTATAAACAATTTCACGATCGGAGATTATCATTAAGTATCCCGCGATTAAAATCTGCAATTCAGGTGTATGAGTAAACAAAATTTGAATAATCCAATAACGATTTTAATGCAAATCTTTACGGTCTGTTTGTTCGTAAAACCTTCCTGCGATTTGATTCAATTTGCAAATCGTACGTTGAATTGGACGTCGAACTTTTCACTTCAAAAATAAAAATGTATTAAGTTTTATCTTATCAAATGTAAAATCTAAATATCACAAAATAACGTCGACTCCTCTAATCGATAAAGTAAATATTAAAACAGGTTTTGAACATTATGATAAAAAAAGTATTGTATATCGCTATAAAAAAAATATCATTCAAAATAAATTTTCTATCGATCAAAAAACAAAATATGGAAATTGAACCAGTTTTAGAGTATAATTTATTTATTTGTCGTTGCAGATAATACAAGTCATTAATTATGTGGTCTCGTTTGCAAATCATTTCATATCGGTCATACGGATTATGATTTATTCGATCCAAATGAAAGCCAGTCGTACAATAGGAGTCAATAAACCAGTAAATTGATCAATTAAATTATGGAGGGGGCAAATAATTATCGACATAAGAAAAATTGCATCGTAATCTTTTTCACTTTCTTTAATTAATTTCAGTACGTTCGCGGTATTTATTTTAAACTATCATTTTTTTCATCATTTAAATCATTGCAAATCATCAATATTGTAAAATTGTGAAAAAAATGTAAATTGTAACTTAGATTTTTGAAATGTAAAAATTATTTAATTTTTATAAAGACTTTAAAATAGCATATTTAGAAACAAGTGTCCTTTCAAAACATTTTTTGTGTCTAGAACACTTATGAAACATTGAAAATCTCAGATATAAAAAAATATTGCAAAATAAGATAGTTGATTTTGTAGAGTTGACGCGGCGCAAAAGATTAATAATAGATAAGATTTTTCAGTGCAAACAATGACCACAGATCGTCATGTAATACTTAACATTTTCTTCATCATTTATAATCATAATATCGTAGCATCGTAAATTAAAACGTATTAAAGTGATTGTGTTTGCTATTTACTTGTTTACAACACAATAAACATAAATTAATTTTATTACTAAATTAAAAAAAATATCGTCTTTTTCAATTGCCTTTTTCAATAAAGTAATTAAAAATTTATCATCATTGATAATAATTAATCAATTGAAATGAAAGTGAATAACACACATTCATGTAATGTTTAATTTTGAGAAAATCTTAAATTCAAAAGAAATTTGCAAGGAAAAATAGTAAATATAACTTTGAAGAATCAATTTCATAAACATATTAATGATTCAATCAATAATGATCAATGATCAATGATTTAAGAGCAGATCAATGAAAATTTTTATATAAAAGTGCAAAAATTGTCAATCAAAAACTTTCTTCTTCATAATAAAACTTTTGTATTTTTATATACAATCAAAATAAGAGTTAAATTTACTATTGTTGATAAAAAATTGAAACTTGACATACCGTCTCTCAGCGTTGACAAGAACAGATTGTGAGAAGACACTTGTTCTTTTAATTATGAGACTCTTTCGAAGGACACCTTGTGCCAAACATCGACCACAACCGGTTTCGCACTGATGTGCCCGGCGAGCTCGTTAACTGCAACCTGATTTCGCTGGTTAATCGAAAATTTAAATATTAAATCACTGCAGTCACTTGTACAAAATTCGCATGGAAAGTCGCGTCTCGTCAGAGACTCGCGCAAATACCGGTGTTAGGCATAAAGCACTTTACATACTGTTCGGTATTATCAATAGACAGATGTAACGTAATCACAATTACATGATTGATCTATATTTATAATAGACGTCAGTGGCAATTGCACGTGTAGGAGAAGGGGGTAATATCTGTCAACGAAAGCGCTTTTCTTTTGATAAGTGTTTTGATCAATTTAATGTAAAGATTTTCTGTATTGGTATTATCATTAAGACGCCATTTAGATGAGTCGATCGTTCAGATTTGATGATCGGCCCATAACTGGCTCAAGACTGGCAGCCAACGGTTGGCATCTGTATTGGCCCAATGCCGAGGCAACCGTTGGTAAGCAGCTGGCTGGAGTTTGGCCTAGTGTGTTTTGTATATAAAAAATAAATATCGATAGATGATCCATCGTGGGGCAACGCCCGGCTATATATATTATATGTAAATACGTGATAATTCGTAAAATTTGTATTAAGAATTTAAGTACACGTGCAATAAATTTTATGAAAATAAAAAAATTAATGGCCTTTAGACTTTATAATTCTGTGATCGCAAAGTAAAACAGGATAACTCCATAATTTTGATAACTTGTTCAGTTTCTTCATATACCTATGAACGAAAATAAAACGTCGTTTTTTATGCAGATGTGACAAAAGTATAATAATGAAAAAAAAGTGGGATTAAATCGACAAATCAAATAAGTTGAAAATCAGATTTATTTATTATTTCTTTTATGTATATATATATAAAATGTATATAAATGTAGATACAATTAAAAATTGCTCTTTCTCTCTTTCTTTCCCTTTCTCTCGATGCAAATTAAAAATAATTAAGATTGTACATTGAAGACTAGTTTGCATTTAAGACAGTAAACGTAAGCAATTTTTTTGTTTTGATCAAATAAGGTTCAATAAGTAGTGGTTAAATTATTTCTTGACGGAAGTTCATCTAGTTTTTCTAGTATGAACAGGGTTTTGGATTAATCTACATCTTCAAACATTCATAAATCTGACTATTTTCACTTTTTGGATGATTAAAATTAAACAAAATTAAAATTTATATAAATTAAACTTTTAAAGTACGAAAATATTTGCATGTGTAAGTTCAAACGGAATTCATTATTCTATGGAAGAATCAGTAATAATTCAATCACAAGTTAGTTACATCATAAACGTTCAAACTGAAGTCTGAACCTTATTAATATAAAAAATTATCAATTATGTAATTGAAGGTACAATAAATAACAATATTGCTTTTAATAACATTCTGCAAAAACAATACACTATTTCATTTTTCAGTTCAAACGCACTATAGTATACGTAGAGTATAACTAAATTTTTGTTTTAAAAATATTTCAAATCTATTTCAAAATACTTATAAAATTTAACTCTTTGAATAGGAAAGGTCACAAGAATTACAAACTCCCTTGTAAATTACATTGGATTTTCCAGAAATCCTATTCAAAGAATTAAGTTTAAAAATTTTATGAGGTAACATGCTTTTGAATAGAAAATTGAGATATCGTACGTTCTTCATCAATGCCAACAAATACTTATACTGTAAATAAGGTCCATAATCAGTAACTTCTACTTGAACTGAACATTATGTACAAAAAGGTTCTACATTATTATGCTCAGATAAAAATATTTTTTTCAAAAATTCAGTTATCTTTAGCTATTGTAGCATTAAAAATATTCCAATATAGGAACCAAATTGGAAGCAGAACAGCAACAGTGACATTGTAAAGCCAGTTACCATAAATCATGGAATCTAATAATGAGTATCTAAAGGCATGTTTCGTAGCTTGCGTCGCTTTTACAACTAAATCAAGGAATGGTTCATCTGAGTAATGAATAAAAGTGTAACCAATGATGATCGTAGATATCACAATGAATGGGTGGAACAAAGGCCAAAATATATATAATAATTTTCTAAACCTGGAAAAGGCATATTACAATTAATGAAATGGTACGATATAACAAATATTACAAGTATTTCTTTTAGTATAAGTACCTTGTGCTATTGACATGTTTCGGTCCCATACATAAAGTCACAGGAACATAAATCAGTGACGCTATCAATGCTAATGAAAAGTTATGCATTGACACACATAAAAGTACGGTCGCGAATTCCACTGATGTAATAATGCAAACAAGTGATATGTTGTTATACTTCTGAGGCCTGTAAAAAATAAATACCTGGTTAATAAAGTATTTAACAATGAAAAAAATAGTTTGTATAATTAAACGACAAATATCAATAAACAAACCGTCTTTTTGTTAGCAGCGGTATAAGTAACGTTATAAGGGTCATCATGACAAATCCATAGTAAATTGTATCTTCAGTTTTAAAATTGAAAGCTTTGGTAATAATTGATATAGTGTATCTAAATGAAGTCATAATTGTAGCACCCATTATATGAGCCCACAAAATTTCATATACAATACTTCCCAGATCAAAATCAACACTTCGCGTGATCACTTCATCTTCCTGAGGACAATAACATATATATGTCGTTAAAACTGAGCAAAGTAATCTAATAATGTCATATGTTTTATTACGTGAATTACTTCATCTACGCTGCTTTCAGATTTGTTATCAACTCTTTCATTCACTGATGTGCTATTCAAAGACATATCTTGCAATCGTGTCCAGGCACAAAATGCTTTGATAAATAATGAAGTTGTTATAAGTATCAAAGGTATTAAATATATTCCTAAAAAGAAATAATGTTAATTGATTAACTTGACGATTCTAGGCAAAAGTACTACATTGTGTTTTAACAAATTTGTGTTGGAAATTAATGTTTAAATAGTTAGAAACCAAAGCCAAAGTTTCTGTAAATATACCTATTGAGATATATTTGTCTGATGACAGTAGAAGATAGAAAAAGAAAGATTGGTGAAAACGTTCTAACAAGTTGTTCAAGGAACGAACTATACTTTCAACAATGCGCCCAACTTTATAGAAATTAGCATTAGAGTTGGGAACAGTATTCTTAAACCCTTCCAAAGTAACTGCTTCGATACCGAATCTGAAAAAGTAATTGTTTTTATAGCAAAGCAAATTCACATTTTTTTTCTTTTCTTTTAAAGAATTGAAAAGAAAATTATATCCGATTGTTCCTTGTAATTACGTAAAAGAATTCACAACCTACCTATGATATAAACCATGATTTCCAGTTGGAACTCCTGTTGCTTGACTAAATATCATAGACATCATGGTTTGAAAATAATAAAGAGTAGTTTTAACTTTACTTCTAACAATGTCTCTATCCATAGGATCCAAACGACGTTGGAAAGTTCTATATACATCTTCTTTGATAACCATATTCTGTACAAGATTAAATAAATCTAAATTGGGTAGCTGACCATTCAAACCCTCCACCTAAAAGTAATCATAAGATCATTATAAATAAATGTCCATATTTAATTATATTATTTACACTTGCACTATAAATATTTATAAATTACATACTTTTACATCAATTGATGAAACTATCATTGAATGTAATTCCAGATTAATAGCAGCTTGTATAGAACCAGCTCTTCCTGATAGATCACCAGGATCTAAAACACCTTCAAGACCGCTGGTAACGCCATGATAAGCGTCCAACCATGCCTGCATGCCTAATTGTTCATGTTCAGTCACTAGAAATATTATATCTTTTGCCCAATATTTTTGTTCTGAAATTGAAAAAAAAAAAAAAAAACAAAGTAGAAATTTAACGAAACAAATCATAACTAATTTTGATTAATAATATATTATATAATAAGATATAATAAGGGAACTGGTAAGGGTGGGAGAAAAAATTAATCATACTTACTACGACAAAATTCTGCAAATGCTAGAAGTAGAGCTATGGAAGGAGTTGTATCTGGTTCAACACTGCTAACAGGCCGATATGGAGTACTTATAATAATAGCTTCTGTACTAGCAGTTCTTGGAGCTCTAACTATGCCATAAATATTTTGACCATAATACTGAACAAAAAAATAATGTTTCATTTAATTAACATGAATATTTCCAATCATAAATTACAATTTAATATTAAGTGACAAAATCAACCTTTTGATTTTTCTGAAAAGGGTAATTCAAAGTGAAATTATGCGTATATACATCTAAATACAATGCATGGAACTTTGCTAAAATCCAGGCATAAGGAGTTGTATCTGGATAAGTTTCCCTTTCTGCATTTAATTCTCGATAATATCGCTCTGCAGCTGCCTTTAAATTACTCTCCCTTTTCACTAAACCAGGTAGTAAGGCGTTTTCAGAAAAGTATGTATCTGGAACAATTAACAGAATACATTAATGTGAGAAAAGCATCAAGTTGTTTAAATTGTTAAATTAAATTATATAGTTTTGTATTTTATCAAATAACATCAATAAGTGAGGACAAATGCAAATAAATTAAAGAACAGCAAGTGCTTTATAATATTGTAGGAAATTAATTGAAGTATATACATAGATTAATTTAATTATATATAAAAGTGAATCAAGTATTATTATTAAATATACCTATTTGTTAAATGATAAATACTCACAGTCGTGAAATTCTGGTATGGCTAAAGCAATCAAGCCAATAATTCCTACAATGTATAAAAAAACAAACATCGGCTTTTCCCATTTTGTCACTACTTTTCCAATTTTACCGCTTCCTGTTCTCGGTTCGGTTAAAATACCCATTTCTTGTTTCATTAAACAACTTCACATTAACGTAAACATAATAATTTTGTAATTTTCATTGATTATATTTGTACACCTAACGATTACTTTAACCTATAAACAGCGCAGAGTCGCTGTCATTTGTTGATATTTGCTAGGAGCCTTTTAGCGGCGATGCATTTGCGGCGCATTTCAGTGATAGTAAAGCGTTCTGAAATGTCTTACTTCAAAGCTGAAGATCATTTCATATTAAATTTATTTGTTTATGGGAAAAGGATATGTTTGGTAACAGAAATACGTATCGAAAATGAAAGTCATGTACTTTAATTAAAAAGAATTTTATTATAAATAAATAAAAATCATTAAAAGAATAAGAGTATTCTTTCATGCATTAATTCTTCACGTTTAACGAATTTAATCAATTCAATAATAAAATCACAACGTTCTGTATTTTTATTATAACAGAATAGTTGATGATAAAAATTAGATACTGAAGAGTTAAAACACTAAATATTCACTACGTTAATTATGAAATATTCTATGTTAAATAAATTTACAAAGAAATTGTCAAATTGATTTTATTCTTTAAATCAAAATTATTATAATGTACGAAATACACAATACATACAAACTAAGTACATATTACAATATATTGGAACGCCAATCTTAAGACGTTAAATTTTATTTGAATAAATCTTAAATGAAAATCGACGCTATGTATTACATCTATACATTCACGCCAATTATTCAATAATTTGTATATAACAATTCGTGAAATCTATTACACATATCATTCAAACGTGAAACATATCTAAAAAAAAATTAAAAACAAAGAACAGACGAATTGAGAAATGTAAGGTTTGTATATCCAGTCGGACTTTACATTCACAAGCGAAGCCATGTATGAAAAAAGCATTTGTTTAAATTTTTATGTCTGATTTTTCATCATTATATAAATGCAGCATAAAAATTAATCACTACTTTCCTTATAATCCGTTAGCAGTAATTACTCAAAAATAATGAGTAATTATTAACTTTCACAACTTCTTTTTGTTTCCTATATACTCAATTCGTAAGACAATTTAGGAATAAAATATAATTTATTCATTTTATTTTTATATTAGGGAAACAGTGTTGGGGGGAAAAAAAAAAGAAAAGCAAAAAAGGAAACAAACGGAAAAGGAAAAGCATGTGAAATGAGGCTCTCAACTATTTTAATCACTCCGTTCAACACTGTGTCCCTTTTTCATTGATTTAAGTGCCTTCTCCCGCAATTTTTTCTCAATTTCTTCATTATTTCCATCGCTCGCATCTGATTCCTCGGTGTCAGCCATCTTCCTCTTTTTATGCTTTCTGTGTTTCTTATGTTTTTTGTGTTTCTTGTGTTTTTTATCCTTCTTTTTCTTTTTCTCTTCCACCTCGCTTTCCTGTTGATAAATAATAAAAAATTGCAATTAATTGAATACGTAAGTTCGACACCAGTTATATGGTGAATGTTATTTAAGTTTCTAATTTTCTTGTTTTCAATTCATAGTATTGTAATATATAATATACTTGCGCATCAAATCTACAAAAAGACTGCAATATTTTTTTATCAAGCGTGAATTATGACTATGAAAAAAAGGACATTTTAACTGGTGTTATACTTTCACGTTAATACTTTTTATACAGATTAATAATAATTCATAATCTTTTACCTCTGATTCGCTAGTGCTAGTTTTAGCTTTCTTTTTCCTCTTTTTTTTCATCTTCTCATCTTCGCTACTGTCATCATTTTTTCGTATTTTCTTTGATTCCTTCTCAACAATTTCCTTGATTACTGATCCAATGATTTCCCAGTTACCCTCCTCTTCACTTGACGAGTCTTTCCGTGACTTGCGTGCTCGTGGCCGTTCGTCATCTGTCGAGCTATCCTTTCGCTTTCTTGACTTCTTTGGCTCGTCTTCAGAACTTGAGTCCCGTTTTGATTTTCGAGACTTTGACTTGTCGTCATCAGTTTTACTAATTTTTTTAGGTCTTTCGTCATCACCTGACGACGAATCTTTACGAGATCGTCGATTTTTCTTCAAATCATCGTCCGTTTCTTTCTTCGTGCGTTTTTTTGCGTCATGATCATAAGAATCACGCTTTTTAACATCTTTGTTGCGATCTTTGTTTTTCTCATTTATACCTGAAAAATCAGAATATAAGAAAATATTGAATTGTTACGAATTTGAAAATTATGAATACTTATTGAAAAAAAGAAAATAAATATTTACTGGATTGACTGGAATCTTTACTACGTTTATTTTTGTCAGAAAGTTTAGCTTCGCGCTCATCTTCAGAGCCAGAACTAGAGTCTTTGCTTTTGTCAGACTTATCATCATCACTTGATGTTTTACGGTATTTCCTTGGTTTATCCACTTTCTTACGCTTTCTCTTTCCTATAAAGAAAAAATGGCACAATAAATATTTCTACACGTTTTGTATCTAATTGGATGAAAAAAAAAAAAAAAAAAAAAATTCACCATCATCGCTGTCATCACTGTCAGAGGAAAGATCGCGTTTGTCTCGTCTAATTTTTTTTGTGCTTTCAATCATTTTCTTCGCTAACGATGAATCCACTGATTTTTGAGAACTCTTCTTCTCTTCACTCGGTTTTACTGGCTTCACAGATCTGTCATCCTTCTTTAAAGGAAAAGTTTCAGCATTTGCTGTAGTGGTTTCCACTACTTTTGGTGATACTACTTTATTATCATCCCTGAAAAAATGCGATTATTAATCATGAATACTTTTGTAATAATAAACAAATTATATAATAATGAATTCAAAAATAACAAGTAGCGAAATTAACAATTCCTTACTTAGATGAAAGTTGTTTCAATTTAGAGGCAGCAATGATGTCTTCAGTTTTCTTAAATGGAGATGGCGTTCGTGAAAGACTCCTTGAGAACTAAAATAAAAAATAATTATAGTACCATGAAATTCACACAATTCAACTGTAGTAGAAAAGGACATGCAATTACCCTATGTCTAGAAATAGGAAGAGATGATGTGGACATTTTCTTTGGTGACACGGTGGTTGAAGTGGCGGTAACAGTTGTAGGTGCCGAAACTGCTCCAACTTCGGCTTTCTTAATTAAAGTTGGCTCCATTTTCTTTAGCTCCTTCTCCGTCTTTTTCGGCCTGTCGTCTTTCACCCCACGCTCAGCTTCTTTTTTCTTTTCCTCGTTACTCACCTGGGAATCCTTTTCCTTATCTCGCTGCTCTCGTCTTTCAGCTGCCTTTTCTGGAGATTTCCGGCTGCATTCAAAATAATCCACATTGATCAAATCAGTTGCCGTGATTTATATAAGTGAAACATTATCATTAAGAATTTTAATAAAATCGTCACCTTGAAACTTGTTCGTCATCGCTCGAAGAACTGCTTTCACTACTTTGTGAACTACTGGACTTAGATCTTCCATTGCGAAGATCTTTTCTGGACGGTACTTCTACAGGTTTTTTGACTTTTTCATCCATCTTCTTAGCCTTGTCATTAGCTCTGACGTCCTTAACATCCTTTGGAGCTCTGTTCGGCGAACGTTTGGATTCTCTAGAACGGTCCAGCGACGATTTGCGGTCTTTAGATCTCGAACGACGGTCACGATCTCGGCGGTCACGCGAGCGGTCCCTTCTGCTAAACCTATCACGAGAATTCGAACGATCACGATCATACCTGTCGCGGGCCGAACGGTCCCGATTATCAGGAGATCGGCGTCGACTGTCTCGACGGTCTGGTGATCGACGCCTGTCACGCCTCTCCGAAGATCTGCGCCTGCGGTCTAGCGAACGTCGTCTGCGTCTGTCTCCTGTACTTGGCGATCGCCTATTATATCTTATGGGACTTCGTCTCAATGGGCTGAAATGTATGTTATGTTCACTATCAAACTTTATTGAAAATAAAATAGTATAAAGAGTTGTAAAAATTACAAATTATTAACTTATTTAAATTATTAATTTATTTTTCAAGTCTAAATCGTCTTGAGTTAAGAAAAAAATTATTAATTATTGATTTATTATCCTTGTAAAGCCTTTGCTTTTGAATCAACATTGTGTAGAAAAAGGTACAGTTTTTACCTTCGTCTATTGGGGGCTCTTCTAACAGAAGGTGGTCTCATATTGTGACTTCCGAATCTGTCCATACGGTCCCTATCCCGTCTCCGATCTAAATCACGATCACGCGATGACCTCCTGTAAGAATATGAACTAAACGAAAATTATAAATTAGTATGTCTTAATCAGTCTGTATTTAATATATTTAATGTAATAAAATGTAAAATAATTTATGCAAAACAGTAATACAACTTTTACTGCATGTGTTAAAAAATTTTTTTAGATGGCAAATCAATTTACCTTCGGTTTCTATCTCTAGATCTATCTCTTGACCTATCCCTATCTCTGGAACGATCCCGGTCTTTCCTTGGTGAAGCACTTCGTCGTTTCGTCGCTGATTTTCTTTCTCTGCTGGAATCACTGTCACTTCCACTTTCATCTTTGTTTGTCTTGCGATAGGATCTTTTCGTTTGAATGCCGTCTTTCTTTTTTCGAATCTCAAAGTCATTCTTCTCTTTTGAACCCTTCTCAGCATCAGAAGCTGAACTTGAGCTGGAACTGTTTCTCTTGCGATTCGCATTATCTGTAGTTTCCCTCTTTTTATTGGGAGATTTCGAACGAGTCTTAGATCTAGATTTCGAGCGAGATTTTGAACGAGATTTCGATCTGGATTTAGATGAACGTGAATCCGAAGATGCTGAACGTGACTTTCGACTTTTAGTACGATCTCGACTCTTGGACCTGGATTTCTTTGAACGTGATCGCGATCTTTTCAACTTTGATTTAGAAGGACTTTGCCTAGATTTGGAGGAACTTCGTCTGGACTTGGAGACACTGCGTCTAGATTTGGAAATACTGCGCCGAGATTTAGAAATACTGCGCCGAGATTTAGAAATACTGCGCCTAGATTTTGAAATACTGCGCCTAGATTTTGAGACACTGCGCCGAGATTTAGAAATACTGCGCCTAGATTTCGAAATACTGCGCCTACTAGATTTCGAGATACTGCGCCTTGATTTGGATGGACTACGTCTAGACTTGGATTTGTCAGTAGATCTAGATCTAGATCTTCTAGATTTAGATTTTGAATGCGACCGTCGAGATCTAGACTTTGAACGAGATTTTCGGGATTTAGAAACGGGAGACCGCGATCGCCGGAATTTCGAAACTGGCGATTTCGACTTAGATTTCTTAGATCTAATCGACGGCGATTTTGAACGAGACTTCTTGTTTTGTTCTGTAGAAGGTGAACGAGCAGATTTCTTTTTTCCATCGGCAATACTCATGAGCTTCGCTTGTAATCTTGATATAGCCACCGCAGCTTCCCTGTTGATATATAATTATAAATCGATTATAAATTACATTTACATTGTTTATAGGTCCTTTATATCATATGTATATATGTATTTAATTACTTACGGTTTAGTTTTCATTGGCATCATTGGGATTGCATTCTCAGGTTGAGGTGAGTCGTCTCGTTCAATTTTGATATCATGCAAATCTTTATTGCTATTGGTTTTGGAATTTCTACTTGGTGATCTTGAACCAGAATTTCTCCTGCGACTTGACCTGTCCCGATCCCTATGACGGTCTCTTGAACGACTACGTTTATTTCTGAAATTAAACAAAATTTTTTTTTTTTTTTTTTTGAGAAGATTTTATCAAAATATTTAATACCACCCTTTTTATAATGTAAAATAACTTACCTATCTCTATCACGATCTCTACTTCTGTCTCTTCTGTGTTCTTTGGATGAACTCCGCTCTTTGTCCTCCTTTTTCATTTTATCCAAGTCATCCTTTTCTTTCTCACGTTCTTTATCTTTTTCCAGTGATGCTTCCAGTTTTTCTTGTTCCTCCTTTGATAACCATCAAAGTTAAATTCATTTAAAATAAAATTTTTAATTTTGACCATAAAACACTTATTGTTACAATCATATATTTCTTACCAATCGTTTTTTGATCTGATCCTTTTTCTGCTGCAAAAATGTTTCTGGTATACCAGTAACACTTTCTTGCGCCGAAACCAAAAGATTCCACAGTTCAGTCATGAACGCGCGAGCATTTTTACCATTGAGAAATCCAGTCAAGTTGATTTGCATCTTTCTAGGATCCGGGAACTATAAATCCCACAAAATCAAATTTAAAGATCGCGCAATAATATAATTGTAGATATTATCTAACTTATTTCTAGAAGCTCAGTGATGCTCTTAGCATGATTTAATCATTATTTAATTTTAAAACATTAAAAAAATGATCAAATTAATTAATAAACAAAATTTACACATAAAATTAGACAAATAAATATAAAGTGTAAAAAATAGCTTAGAAAAATATAGATAAAAAAAAGAATAGAAATAGAAAAAAAAGTGAACATAAAAAATTACAGACGATACAATTGCACATTCCACTGTTCAACTGCTTTTCCCCCTCGAAAAAGCAGATTTGCAAATCGTTATTATTTTAAACAATCTTACCACAATTAAATTTAACACGACGAACCTGCAAAAGAATATGAGAGAACAACATTGCGACAAAGGTTAGCATTATAAATAAGGTATGACTGAATTAGAATTGGTTGGAAAATTGGGTGGCCGAAGTTCGGTCGTTGCCAAGTCTGGACAATGATCTTCCAGCGGCCACCCCATCTTCGCAGCCGCGACCGTTGTGACAAATGTATGGATGAATGCTGGAAAAAAAGTTAGTCTGAAAAGTAACGTAAATAACGGCCATGAGCACCTTACTGGTACCCAGATGCATTAACAACGATAACCACAGTTGCGTGGTATCGAGTGCGAGCGCGTTATCACGCTATTTCGACAGTACCTCCTGACATCATCGCAAGCGCTCCACGGTCGCTTCTTGCCTGGGACGCGCGGACCGAGAGGGCGCTCGTGCATGCCCTCGACTTTGAATGGGAGGCCAGGCTTGTTGAGAAGTTCCTGCTTGAGCGGCATAGGCTGTCATTTGGTGGCGCCACTGTCAACGGCTGCGGTCACTGCATTAGCTGCGTAGGCTACGTTGATCAAGGCAATGCCTCGCGATGAGGCTGATCGGCTCGTTGCTGCAATGGCACATCTTGACAATGCGAACGGATGATTCTGCTTGTAAGGCTGCAAGCAGGTGACGCTGCATGTCAAGCTGCGTACAGATGGCGCTGCATGTCAAGCTGCGTACAGGTGGCGCTGCTCACGAGATGTAAAGCTGCGAACACGTGGCGTTGCTCGTAAAGCTGCAACGACGCTGCTCGCAGAGCTCGGATGACGGCAGGAGGTTGACGACGATGACATCAATGACGGAGAGACTACGTTGATGTTGTCTGCACGGTGACTGAGACAGGCGAACGAAGCTCAGGTGGAGACTGCAACGATGTCTACGGGCACGCTAACGGGCTGCCAGCTGACAGAAAGTCGGCCAATCGGATGCCGAGAGGTGGCGCATCCGAAAGCCATTTGGACAAAAGGGTTGCTGAGCGCCACACCAATGGTCTCTACTTATACTAACGGGGAATTCAAAGACATGTGATAAATCACTTGTACAATAAGACATTCGGCAAGAATCAGCTACTTAGTTTGTGTCTTTGATTAATTTTTTTTTTTTTTTTTTGTACAGTTTAATTTCTATTATTGTTTGTTTATTGCAGTTGCTCTTGTCAAACTTACTAACTTTTAATCTGTTTTTTCCAAAGAATTCTTAACATAAATGGATTAATGATATTTTATACTTTTTATTGTATCACATTAATTTTTTAAGGTATTGGAAAAATAGGAATTTCAGCTGATAAACAGTTTGAAACAGTCATTGAATTTTTAAAATAAAATAGGGGTTGTCTATAATTTAATGTTATATTGGTACAGCTAACGTTACTCAGTGATGTGACAACAAAATTGATGAAAGATATGACCGACATTTTAATCATAAAGTTTTCCACACATCACTGAGTAGAATCAACAACATTTTTCTTTTCTCCGCGTATATGCAATTTTATTTTAACGGCAAAATTTGTTTTTTAACAAAACTAACACTTGAAAAAAAGATTTACATGCAAGTTTATAATCGCGGGACGATTAATGTTTTTTTCTTTCTTTTTTTAATGGACATACAATTGAATATAAATTCTTGCCTTAAACGATAAAGCAATATGAATTATTTAATTTATTTTTTTACCCAATCCTGTAAAGTGAATAAACAATTCGGAATTGTCATTTACCGAAAGTTTTAAAACTTTGTTTACAAAACTGAATTGAAATAACCTTAATTTGACAGAAAGTGTAATCTAGCAACGTTTTAATTTCGGCAGAGCGAAATTTAGTGTTCAACGTGCTAGACAAATTGTGCTGAAATAATATATATTTATTGATCTTCCTAAAATGAGGGGAAAAAGCCTTGTGAATGCATAGACGTTCCACTGTGTGAAACATCCTTTTGTTTTCAATTATTGAGCATATACACACATCAATTATATTGTTTGATGTACAAACAATAATAATATTGTGGTGCCTTACCTTTTCTTCAAGTTGATTATAAACAAATTCTACCACAACGTCATCCTCCATTCCGAGGATCTGTGTGATCTTTGTTGTAATCCATGGTTTGATGACATCCAGTTTTACCTTACTCATATCCACCTATGCACATTAAGCACATATTTTTATTAGTTGATGAAATTACATACTTATAAATTTTGCATGATTTTAAAACATACTATTAGAAATAGTGATTTACTCACTTTATTTACAAAGGCTTTACAAATTTAAAAGAAAAATTTTTTTTTTACTTTAACTATACATATAAAAATGATTTTATAGTAAATAAATTATATGTAATTGTGTTAATAGAAGTTCAAATAAATTAAAATTATAATGAATTACATTAATTAAATTAAGTGTCATTTTTGCATTTTAAATCAATAGGGAGCAGCATAAAATACGTTTATTGTACACTCAACGAGTGAGAAATTCACTTATTTCATAGAACGTATTACATTTGAAGATTACAGACAAAATATATATAAATTATTGCATTGTAAATTTAAACAACTGTTTGTTGTTTTTTTATGACATGTTTGAATGTTAAATTTTATATTTTCCATTTTAGTATAAAGCATTTGTTATTATTAAACTGTACAAAATGCAATATTTTATATACTCCAATTAAACATCAATAAATATATAACATACTTGTTTTGACAACACACAACTATTCTCATCATCCTCTATAGGTATCATCTATAGAATATATTTAATTCAATGTTAATTTTTAATAGCTTATTGATTGTCAATGAATAAAGTTGTAAAAATGTACTTATGCATATTTAATTCTTAAATTTTTTAATTTTTATACAAAAAAGAAATCTTGTGATGGTAAAAAAAAGTTAGAATAAATAATGCAAAGCATTTAAGATAAAAATAAAAAAGATAACTAAAAATAAAAACAAAGATGTTCCCAGAAATTATTTAAATTCATCATCAGTACATTTTTGACAAACGTTTTCCTGTTTTCATCAAAACATTTTCACTTCTCAAAATGTTTTGATCTTAAATTTTAATTAAATGAATGTAACGATTTTAAGAGTCAATTCAGAACAAAACGCATAATTATAGAAATACCCTGCTTAAAGAATTCTTAAAATATCTCGAACGACTTTGATATAAAAAAAATCGTTTTTCCGAAACTCTCGTTCTAAGAATAAGAAAGCACAAAATACACAATAAACGAGACCCAACACTGCAAGTACAACTCACCTTCTGAGCCAAGGAATCACCGAACTTCATCTGCTTCAGCAACTTTTTCTCCTTATCACTGAACCTTGTGTCCTGTGACGCGGTAGTGCCCTAAAACAATCGGGCATCATCATCAAGGGTGTGAAGAAAGAGACAAACCAAGGATGAGAAAAAGAAAAATCGGTTATTGATCGCCAACTGGTCAAACGTCCAGTCCGACCGAACTTACCGTGTACATCATTTTGGGTGAGTGTTTTTTTGACCCAACAGTCGAATCCGGTCTACCGAGACTTTACGCAAATCAATCGAAACGTCGCCGTGGGGCGGAGGGGGAGGCGTCCGGCGAAACGTGCGACTTGGCCAGCCGCTCGCTTTTCCGTTCTCGAGGCGCCAACATACGCTCGCAAACGACACGTCACGTTGTCTCAGCTGGCGTGCTCTTCCGTCCTGCTCCGAGTTGAGGTAAGCTGCTCTGAGAGCCGTTCGATCTCCGAATGTTCGTGATGGTCGACGCAATCGAAAACTCAGTGCAACGGGAAAGCCATGTTGTTACCAAACATCAGCATCGTAAAGGTACGTTCATTCGTTCGCAAACAACTGCTTTCGGCCCGGCGCTTTTTGCCGATTGGTCGTGAGCGGAGGAGAGAGAAATATTTGGGATATCCGGCGTCTCGAGTGTTTGCGCGGCAATTTTTAAATTCAAACAAATTTTTATTAAGGAGTTTGAATTAAGTGTCGTTGATTTATGGGGTAATTTGTTATGATTTGTTAATTGGTTATAAAATGAATTATTATTTATTTTCAATTCAGGTATGTCATATGAAATAATTTAAGGGCAGGTTCTCATTATCGCGGAAAAAAATGAAACACAATTTTTTTCTGCAAATTTTTAATGAGGACCTCGCATTAATACAGTTACAATTTGAATATTATTTTATATATATAATCTAACTATAGTTAGATGGTTGTTTGTTTAATGGATAAATTTCAAATGCAGGATTGTATACAATATGCTTTATGCAGATTTCAAATAGTGATATTTATTGTATCAAAATAGTAACAATTGGTTATTAACAATATTATTTAATATATTTTATTTCACATTGATTAATACACCACAATTGTTCTTTATATTTACAAGATTGAATTTTTATTGAACAAATAATGTGTATATAATGCATGAACAAAATAAACATTTTGAATTATTTCTTACTTATAGGAAATTTACTTACTTATATAAAACTTATTAATATAAAATTAACAATATAAAATAGGAGCATCAAACTTAACAGTAAAAGTAGAAACGTAGTTTCATTTAAATTTTGTTTTCCATCATTTATCATCACAAAGAAATTATTTGAGAATTAATGTATAATGTATGTATAAATGTATATGTATGTATATTAATGTGTAATGTATGTATATTGAAAAAAAAAGAAGGCAATTAATTCCGAAAATTCTGTAAACAATTTCGCATTTTATGGCACTATATTCCAAGTTTTTTTCCCATCGTTTTGCCACACCTAAAATAAAACATTAAAAGTCATTAATGAAAATTCACAGTTTAATAAAATGTTATAAAAAAACAAGAATTGGAATTTTATGAGGGTAAAAATATCAACCTTTTCAGTTACATTATCAATACAAGCCAAACGTATTCTTTCACAAGTTGCTGGTGAATTCAATCTGACTGGTTCAGTGATGCCCATGTCTTTTCGTTTCGCTTCAATAGCATATTTGATTGCAAAGAAAACTGATGCAGCCATAAACAATGGTGGTTCTCCAACAGCCTGTTAAAAAAAATAGTAAATCAAGTAAAGGCTATTAATAAGATTCAATAATATAGAATAATAAACAAAAAATTACTTTTGATGAGAAAACAGCTTTGGGATTTGAATTTCCTTTTAATAAAGATACGTTAAATTCTTCAGGTATGTCGGAGAAACTTGGAATTTTATATGCTCCAGGGCCTCGGCTCATTACCGTTCCTGTGGGAGAATATATCATTTCTTCCATCGTAAATAATCCGTAACCTTGCATAAATGCTCCCTCCACTTGGCCTATATCGATAGCAGGGTTTAAACTTTGACCTAAATCCATAACTATATTTGTACTCAAAACCTGGGAAAGGAAAGTAAATCCTTTTTAAAATCACATCAGTTCGAAAAAAAGTGAATTCAAACGTCAAAACTAAACTATTCTTTAACGAAAAAAAAATCCATATAGAATCTTATAAAAGGAATTGGACTCAGAAACCTACGAAATAAAATAAAATAAAACCGGACAAAGTTTAACTTAGAATCTAATAAAATATTATAAGCAAATTTTAAATAATATAATATGGACAACCTTCAGTTAAGAATCTACCGAAATGCTGTGGGTGGACAACGACAACGTTTCCCGATCAAAGGAAATGTATTGCTTTGCATTGCTTTGCAATCTTATAAATACCCCGATCATTTAGTGCCGTAGCTGAGTAGTTAAGCAGTCAGTAAGTCAATTGGTCAATGGTCAGTAAGTAGGTCAGATAGTTCCTCACTCATAGAGCAGTCCTTCGGATCCCGTTAATTAAGCCAGTCATACGATTCCCGAAATTCACGTTAACTTCGCGAGTCAACCGCAACATTGTACGGGGAATCGTTCGGATGCAATAAAGAATAATAAGCAATCGGAACCAAGTGAAAGTCTGATCATGGGCGACGACTAATTCAGCCGACTGCCCGACGACGGTGGCAAACCGAGACGCCGCCGACGCTGCCCCGACCGTCAGCCGACGTCACAATGGGTATAAAAAGAACCCAAACAGGTTTCTAAATGGTATGGTTTCCTAGATGAAATTACAAATACGTTGGGATGTATAAGGTTCGTATTTCAAATTTCTTTATAGGATCCTATACAGATTTTTTTGTTAGAATTGAATATACGATCTTACTTTATGATCTCCTGTAAGGCAGTCAACTTCAACCACAGAACACCCTGTTCCAAACGTATAATACGTATAAACTTTTCCACTATTAGTTTCGAATGAATATCCAAGGTCAGGTGTTTTGTAGAATCCCGTTGTGGAAAGACTTACTCGATTTTCATAAGCTAAAGTAATCCATTCTTCCCATGTTTTATTTGGATTAGCATCCATAATGGGTTTTAATCTGGCCATTAATTTCGTACATGCATCCTGAGAGCAAAAAATGCCAATGATATTTGGATATTCTGTGTTATTTTTAAATTAAAAATTTTATTTTACCAACCAATACTGCTCCACCGTTCAAATCCGAGCCAGTACTTGCAGCTGTTGAAGATGCGTTTGGTACTTTGTCGGTGGCCATTTCCAAAGTATAGATTTTCTTTGGATCGACCTTTAAAACCCGACTTGCCACCTATGTAAAATAATTGTATTTGAAGTATACTGTGTAATTTTTAATATTATTGTATAATTGATCAAAAATATGATTACTTGTATCATTTTTGTATTCAATCCTTGGCCCATTTCAACTCCACCATGATACAATCCAACAGAACCATCCACATAAATGTGAACCAATGCTGCACCTTGCATAAGAGTAACTGAATTGAATGCAATTCCATACATAGATGGTACTATTGCTATTCCTCTTTTTCTATACTTGTTTTCTCTACAAATATGAAATTGGTTATATTAATAAAATTGATCCTAATTTAATTTTGATATTGAATTTAAAATTAAGCTTACCTATTGAAACGTTCGACTTCGCTCAATTTTTGATCAAAATTAGAAAAGGCATAACATTCGCTATAGCAGCGCGTTAATGTACAGTCAGTAAGAGTTTGATTGTAATGAGTTATGCCACCGTCTCTAAGTAAATTTACTGTGACAACTTTTCTGAGATCACATCCCAGATAATTAGCGATTTCTCGAATATAATTTTCTGCGACCAACATAGCTTGTGGTCCTCCGAATCCTCGGAAAGCCGTATTGGATGGCAAGTTCGTTTTGCAAACCCGTCCATAAATATCACAAACAGGAATCTTGTATGCGTTGCAGCAATGACAAAGAGCACGCTCTAAAACCTATAAAATAACAGCTTGATTAATTTTTTTTAATGCGTAATGATAGTTCAAAAGTCAAAAAATACATTTCCAATTAAATACAACGAGGTGAATATTAAATTGCTTACATCTGATGACAAATCAAGCGAATATCCACCATTATTGTATATTTCCATTTGCAAAACTTGTATTAGCCCTTCGTTATTGAATCCAATTTTATATTTGAATAAGAAAGGATGACGTCCGCCAGTTATCAACATATCTTCGTCTCTATCTAACATACACCGTATTGGTTTTCGTAATCTGAAAAATTGTTACTATTTAGTTAAAGTAAATTATCTTAATTGTGACTTCATAAACTTGTGACATATCTTCTCTATTTAAAACTTCTTCTTTTACCACAACTTTGACTCAGTCAATAAATAATATTATTACTAAATATTTAACTTAATAATTTATTTAAGAAGCAATACCTATAGGCTGCTATGGCACATGGTACGTAAAGCAAAAATCCTCTGCATTCTTTTCCACCAAAACCTCCTCCAAGTCGTTTCACGCGAACATTTATTTTGCTCATTGGTATTTGCAAGGCTTGCGCCGTAAACTGCTGTATCCCTTTAGCATTTTGTGTTGCGCAGAACATTTCCAATTCGTCGTTTTCTCGGTACATTACAAAACAAGAATGGGTCTCCAAATAAAAATGATCTTGACCACCTACTCGCATTTCTCCTTCTATAATATGTTCTGATTTCGCAAAAGCTTCTCGCACGTCTCCTTTAACTATGCGTCTATCGGTTCCTGGATAAAATGATTTCTCTTTTATGGCATCCTGAAATGTTATTTTTCGATTTAAAAGATAATTGTATTATAGAGCGATTGAAAACCCCAATTACAAATTTGCAAAGGAAAACATCCGCCCCAAATTTAACAATGAACGGAAATGAAATGAGGTTTTTCGTTGCAAATTTAAAAATAGAGGTTCTTCATTGCCAATTTGGGAATAAGGGTTCTTCTTCATTATTATATTATCATCTATTCTCTTGTTGAAAAAACTTAAGATACCTCGATTGTTATAATTATTGGTTGAATATCTTCATATTCAATTTCCACCATTCGAGCAGCTTTCTGTGCGGTTACTTGATCCACTGCTACAATAGCTCCAATTGCCTGACCTTGACTAGTTACCTGTAAATTAAATTAATGACAGCAAGTCTTCAAATTTAAAAAGAAAAAAATTGTACATATAACTGTCTCAGTAGTGTATTAAAAAAGATATTTACCCTATCTTTGACAAAGATCTGGTCGTCGTAAGCCAAATAGCCAACATACCGAGCTTTCTCAGGTATAACATTAGCATCAAAGTAATCGACAACACCATCAAGACTTAATGCTTTTGATGGATCAATTTTTATGATTTTAGCATGTGTTTTTGTAGAAAGTACAAGAGCAAGATATAATTCCCCAGTGACTACAGGAATGTCATCGCAATAAATCGCTTCTCCGGTAGCTTGTTGCAAGGCGGACATATGAATAATGGGTCTTCCAATTAAATCTCGTTCGTCTTGATCTTTAGAAACCTGTATGAAATAATATCATGAATATATTATTAATAATACGAATTAATTACATCTTAATTTTTCATAGCATCACAACTTTAAAACGATTTTTAAACTGTAGGCTTACTTCTTGATAATATTGAGAACTTTGTGGCTTGGCATAATGAAACTGTTTAGCTGCAGACTCGATTTCTTTTGGTAATTTTATATTTGGTATACAGTCCCGAAGTTGCTTAGTTATTTCAACGTAGCCTTTGAAGAACAAACTAACAAAAATTGAATTTTACTAATTGTTGTTTATTTCAATGATTAATAATTGATAATGAAGATTGTAATTTTTAAATCATACCTCAAAGTTAAAGTTTTTCGGTAGTGTACCATTCCACCTGGAGCATCGCCACTTAGGGGTAGTTCTTTAGCGAGTGAGTCGTAAACTGTTTCTAATAAATCATCGTTCCATGCTCTGCAAATTTTTTTTAATATTTACGTGAACAATTTTCATTATATTAATATTTTGTAATTGTAATTTACATTAATATGGTATTATATTAATATCGCAGAACGTACTTTCCAATCATCTCAGATGCAGTATTTTGCGCAAGCTTCGTCACTGGTGCCATTCCACCAAATGCTATTTTACTTGTTTTTACAACATTAGTGCCTGGTTCGAAAATTACGTTTAGGGCCATGTTTACGATGGCTATGTCATCATCGCGACGCTTAGACTGCTTGTATGCCACGAAATATTGGTTCTGTAATTGTATTGTATTACATTATATTATATTATATTGTATTATATTTTACGGCATAACACTTAATATATTTTAATTGAAATGAATGGTAATTTAAAACAAAAACTTATAAAAATAGATATACAAACTTACTTCGGAAGTAAATGGTATTTCGATAGATTCCACGAATTCATGGGAAGTAATTACGTTGCGTCGGTAACCAGTGAAAAATGTATCATCCATTACAATTTGTCTGTATCCCTTATTCAAACTGTAAACGTTAAATTTGATACCAGTAGCTAAAAATATTGGATTTAAATCTGATATCGGGCTTCCTGTCATAATGTTGCCTCCTACCGCCTGAATTGAAAATAAAAAACAATAAGTTGTAAAAGTAATCTGTTACCAATTTTTTACTAGTTTTAATAACACATTGTTTGAAAAGTTTTTTTATTCTATTAAAATTTACAATTTTTTAATACCATTTTTTTCTTAGCCTGCAACATTTAAATTTAGTTTATTTAAATTGTCCTCTTTTTAAAAATATCTTTAAACATGATTTTGTACATAATTCTAATATTAGCAACCAAAAATACATTGCGCGGCATTTATGAATACAAATTATCGTATATATGAATGCGATTCAACATGTTTTCTTTTACTGAGATATTTTTTATGGAATGTTTGCATAAATAATGTCTAATTAAAACGTATTTTTTAAACATATTCATTTTTGTACAACGTACAACGTAACACTTTGCATAATTTAATACTGTGACAATATTTTTTGAAACAAGAATGAAGTCCATTACTATATAAAATGAACATATCAATTGAATTAGCATGCAGGGATTGTATGATTTTAAATAAACACTTACTGCCACGTTACGTATTTGTTTGCCGGCAAACCAATGCAGCATATCAATAATGGTTTTAAAAATTCTTGTTTTGTATTCTGAAATAAGCAAGTTTTATGGATTGAAATATATTTATGTATGCCATGTATATTTCATTGTCTTAATTAATATTATAACAATTATTGTTTTTTATTTTAATTATTAATACCTGGCTGACTTATGACTATCTTCGTTAATGTTTCTTTCAATTCTGTTAAAGTAATACTCGCTCCAATTTTCAAACCATCCGGCATTTCTTTTACTTGGCGTAATTCTTTTATTTGTACAGGATGAATTATTACAGGATATGTTAGGTGTTTAAATTTAACTTCAACCCCTGTTAAAATGTTAATGAATAATTGGTTATTAACTATATTAATTTTTCCCTTACATTATTTCAACGAAATATACTTGCCTACTTCCGTATTTCCCACAACTATTTTTGCTTCTGGATAACGGTTTTTCAGAACCAAAAGTTCCTGTAACGTCGTTGGTCTGTACCAAGTTGTATTTTTTCCTTTGAAAACTAAGAACGTTTCATCAAGTTCTGACGATAACTAAATCAAATAAAAAAATTTATATTTTTACATACCTTGGGAGCGGACAAAAGTGAAACTAACCGTTCCTCGGGCTGTAAAGTCACTCTCGGGCTACAACCTTTAGTATCTTAACAACCCAAGGGTGGTAAGTTACACTTTACCGTTAGCTTCTTCAATTTGTAAAACAGCGAACATGTCTTGTAGTAGTATATACTATTAATGTAAGACTATGAGAGAAATTGTTTCAAAACCTTACCATTAACTTTGGTGGAAAAATTGGCTCCTGTGATGGATCATATGGTTTAAACTTGTTAGCATCAAATATTTCGACAGGTTCCGAAGTAAATATCTTTTTACAACAGGCATTCCCCATCGCACAAAACCCATTATTAGAATTGCCATTACTGGTACCATTACTGGTACCATTGCTGACACTATTGCTGGTACCATTACTGGTACCGTTACTGGTACCATCATTAGTGCCGTTACTGGTGCCGTTATTAATGCCATTACTGGTACCATTACTTGTACCATTACTTGTACCATTAATTGTACCATTACTGGTACAATTACTGGTACCATTACTTGTACCATTACATTTACCATTACTGATACCATTACAACCATTTTGAAGCCTCGACCGTTCCCATTCTTCCGTAAAGGTTTTATATCCTTCAATTATCGGTCTGTACCCAGTGCATCTACACAAATTTCCTGAAGGCGAAGATTATTAAAATAAATACATTTTTTAAAAATACCATTTTTTTCTTTCATCATTGAAACAATTTTAAAAATGAAAACGCTAATTTTGCAATCTTAAAAAAAACAACGATGTTACAATCTTGGAATAAACCTTGAAAATAATACCTCGGATAAAAGAATCATATACGTCCTACATTACTAGACAGTATTAAGTTTCGTTAACACTTGTACATATGATATTAATTATTCATAAGTTATTAGGGAGATGATTCTCGTTTATTATTTCTTATAATAACTAAGTAAAATAACATTTTTTGAAAATCCGTGCTAACAAAAAGTCATTTTCAACAAAAGATAATTACCTTGGAAAGCTATTTCCATCTCCTTCATACTAGGTTTTGGATTAGATCTCAGTAAAGCATACATGGACATGACGATTCCCGGCGTACAGAATCCGCACTGCGATCCATGCGATCTGGCTATTCTTTCTTGAACTGGATGTAATTTGTCTCTAACGTTGCCAATGCCTTCGACAGTGGTAACAGCCAAACCATGCACAGCGCAAATAGGTGTTAAACAGGCGTTAGCTGATAAGTGACTGTGAAATGATGCTTTAAAGAAAATTTCGCCAACTATTTGTTTTTCTTTTTTTTTCCATAAAGTAAAAAAGTGAAATTAAAAAGATGTTAAGTATATAGAAAGATTTTAAAATTAAATATTATTCTCAAATCAAATAAATTTAATCAGTTAATTTAAAGGATACACTATTTCCTTCTTTTGACGATCATATTTGGAAATCATGACGGTGCAAGCACCGCAACCCCCTTCAGCGCAGCCGAGTTTTGTTCCACAAAGACCCACTAATTTTTGACTGTTAAGGAAGATACTAATAATGTTTAGTTAAAATATAACAGTATTTGATATTAGATCTATAAGTCTAATACCTAATACGTTAAACATAATATCTGAAACAAATTTATATTTAACACTTCAAAGGATACGCTTATTTCTTAAATAGTGCAGCAAAGTCCATTCGGGATCGACGTTCGCGTCAATCACCTAATAAGTGTGAAAAATGGTTTCATTATTAAATATTCCAAAGTAATAAAGTCAAAAACAAAATAAAAGTTTAATTTTTAAACAATTTTAAATAATAGCCTGTTTTATATGAATAATGGATTTAAAAGACATCTTTTTATATATAAGAATTTACTAATCCTAAGAATTTACTAATCCTAAATTGAGATAAATTCAGACACTTTTGGTGTCTCAAGTATCAAAAATCAACAAGTTCATCAAATTGACTCTCTAATAAACATGCGTTAACGTTCTTTAAGAAAAGATTCTATAAAGAACGTTCCTTTCAAGCTATAAAATCTAGGATACCAATATGGTACCATTACACACTTCACTTAAAAGTAATACAAAAATGTATTTTATTGATACGAATAGTCTAAAGTGGTTATTGTCGTTATCAAGCAATTAACAAATCCATATAATAAGCCCAGCAGATAAAAAGTGATAATAACAACATGACGTTGCATTAAAGTACAATCAAACGGGTTTGTTTTGGTTTATTGAACAAGTATTTTTACAGAAATTTAGATACTTATGAGCACTCACAAAAATCTTGAACTTCATTGAAGAATCACTAAGTTTTGCTATTATTTTCTTCGATTAAAACCTAATTTTACCCTGTCAAGACATTTTTTCCTGATTTAATCACTTAGTATCTTGGATCAAGGAAACTTTTCTTGGCTCAAGAAAATTTATTCTTGGCAAAGTATCAAGATACATTTTGTCTTGAACCAAGAAAATTTTTCTTCGCTCAATGCATCCTTTTTGTGAGTGAGTATCTTTTTAATAAAATAAGTCTTAAAATAAATTAAAATATTCTTGATGAGATTACAGCAACTTTCTATAAAACTATTGTTTGCAAAACAAACGAGATACAGTGTGAAAAGTGAAGAGCAAGTTTTAATAATTGCGACATAGATAGTAAAAGACCTGCAAGATATACCGCAAGACCTGCGATATACATATCGCACATTTATTTAATTGAATTCATTACACCTCGCAAAAATTCAAGATTTAGTATAAATTTGAAAATTCGTCACCGCTGTACATCGTTAAGCTCGCAAGATATATTGTAAAACTTGCGCTATCCATCGTACATTCTCTCCATCGTTCGAACTCACTTTTTCATCAAAGAGTACCTGTTTTCCATTGACGTAAAAGACCAAGGTGCTCGAAGTCATCGAATAGTCAAAGTTGCCCTTTTCCAGCAAAAGTCCTTTTTTGCAAAATCCGCCGTAACCGCCGTTGAAGTCCCCGTCGAGGATCGAGGCGCGGACGTCGCCGTTGGGCCCATTGCGGCGATGGTGACCATTGAGTTGAGACATGCCGTCTTCTCTGGCCCGATCGAATCTGCTTGGCTGCGAAGAACGTCGTCGGTCGTCTGCGGATCAGCCGCTTAGCCTAAGACAATACGAGTGCTCGACGGGCGGCCGATAGTGAGAAAATGAGCGTACATCTTCGGTTCGCCAGTTCGCAAAGCTCGAGAGCCTCGGCGCCGCGCTCGCAACGTTAAAGCACGGTTTAAATTGCAAATGAAGCCGATCCGCTCGGTGTATCAGTACAGGAAACAAAAATTCAACATTTTTTTGCCGCCACTTCAATTCCGCAATGCGCACTCACGGCCGAATTCCCTTATCGACGAAAAATTGCCAGATAATCGTCATTGTCAGGTCCTTAACTGCGGCCCGGTGACGCAACTCATTGTTTTTGTTCGTTTGTATAACGACGCTTTCCGGAGAACAAAGCCGCTCGATTTTTTTCCGCCGATGTCATTTCAGGCCATTTTTTAATTCTTTGGAAATTGGATTGTGGGGGAAATGAGTACGAAGAAAAAAATTGACGAACAAAAAAATGGAGCAGGTAAACGGAGCTGGCGAACCTCAAGTGTAAACGAACTTGGTTTTTGCGACTGCGATATTTCACCTATCATTTCCTCGAGGGAAAAAAGCGCGTGCATGAGTATCTTTGGAAAAATCGTTGAATAACAGTTTTGAATAAAACATTGCCTCGGATTGAGGCGACTCGCCGGTTTCCTCGTAGGTTCGCCAAGGCGAATATTATTATCGCTACATTAGGTACATTTGTACAACGCCGTATAAATGGATAAATAATAATTCGAATATGTAAATAATAATCCAAAACGTTGTATCAAAGTTAAACGCAGTATTTGCACCTGTAACAAAGCTGTTTGTTGTCGAGTTAATGAAGTGCGATCTCTATTTCCGCATTATTACGCCGATTGAAAGATTAATGAGTTGGAATTAATTTCAGATTACCGTTCGCTTTTTTACGAGTGTTACACTTTTAATTGGAATAACGACGTGTTACACAAGTGAAAACAAATTAGCAAACGCGAATCGTTGCTTAACTTCGACAAATATTTGCTTGAATCAACCGAAATTGACTTGATTCGACTAAATATTGAGTTGGTCATATACCAACCCAAGTTGGTTGCTTCGACCGAAATTTCGTTGATTTGAATATATTTTCTTCTCGGTGTATGTGACTTCCGCAGATTAGACGTTGACATTGGACGAAACGTACGTTAAGTTAAAGCGCATTGAGCAACTGCTCCGATTAAATAAAATAATTAATGTACCAAATAAAGTTGATCTTAATATCACCGTTTGGTGCGTAATACATTTTTTGATAATGAAGAATGTTTGCACAAGTAAGCTGATAATAATAAAATAACTGATACACTGTTTATGTTAAAAAGTTACACAAAATGGATTCAAATTCTCTCAAGTAACTCGGTTTTTTGTTTTGTTAGAGGATGAATTCAATTTATAATTCGTTTCATATTCAATAAATTACGTTGCGAAAGTGTTTTCTTGTGGCAAAGTATATAATGATTTAAAAATTACATATATTTAAACGAAGTATAAATAATAATGATCGAAGTAAAATATACTTGTACCAATAACAATATGCTTGAATCAGTCGTATATTACTTGAATGAAGTCCTAGTTTTTTCAAGGGAAACATTTTCAATTCTAAGAAACACTTTTCTCAACTATTTGATGAAAGACACGATCAAATTACTATATAGAATACAATATTGTTAAAATATACAATTATTGGCATGATGAGTTAGTATATTATGAATTTGAAAATTAATGATTTCAAATTCTTACAGTTGCATAATAAGATTTATATTTTAAATGCAAATATGTGCTACATCTACCGGAAAATTGAATATTTAGTAGGCTAAATGATTGAAGACGAATGATACTGAAGTATAATTTCTTTAAAAATTTATATAAAAATCTTGATGTAAACTGAGATTAGATAAACAAATTGACGTATGTGTTCATAATTTATGATTTTTATTACATAATCGAGATTCAGTCAAATGTATATCGAAGTTACGGACGTATCTGTTTCGCATGGCTCTCCATTTTTCGTTCAGAATTCTCAATCATCAATTATCTCGAATGATAAACTGCATGTGTAATGATCATATTACTATATGCATTGTACGTAGTGTTTTCTTATTGAATTACTTGTCTCCATTGATAATGTAACCACTGATAATTTTTTTTATAATTTTTTACGTTGTTTCTGCTCCGCGACAAAAAATTTATCGACTCTTAAATAAATTTAGTTCATGATAAAGCCATGCATGATTATTAAAAAAAAATGGTATGTTTTACGTAGGTAAATGTTTTCAATACTGATTAATTAAAAGTTACTTGTAATTTGAACTTTTTTTTATTTGTTTTTTTTTTAAAGTATGTCTTATCTGTTTTGCCAAGATGATTGATTTTTGATGAAGTATAATATATTATAAAATTAACTTTATGAAAGCGGAGATGAAAGTCCAATTTTTAAATTATATAGTTTTAGAACAAAGTTATGTTGCATAAAAACATGTTTATTATTTAAAATTCGATATAATACAAATTATACAGTCTGTGATTCTCTTCTTGTTGTCACTTGTTTCTTAATTACTTAAGTATAACAATTTTAATGATATATATTACAAAATATTAATTGTATTTACACTACTTATATATTGAGTATGTAATATTATGCCAGTAACATCCGAACTTGATTAATTTGAAAATTAAAAAATTAGAATTTGAATTATATTGGTTTTTGTTTAATATTGAAGGTGAGGATTTACTTTTTCTAACATTAAAAATAATAATTAAATTGAATTTTGTAAAAAAAATCTTGTAATACGTATTTATGAAATACTAAGATATAATAATAAGATAATTGAATGAAAAAAAAATATAATTATTTTTTAAATGAGTAGTCAATATCAACAAACATGATGACGTTAAATATAAGTATTGTAACACAATATACTTTGAATCATTGCACTGAGAAATCAAGAAAAAAATTATGTTGTTCAAAAGCACGTTGGTGACATTACAATAAAAGATAAATAAACACATTATTCAAGGTTTTTCGTACTATCAGAGATAGTAAATTTTGATAAAAATGTTTTGAAAAATCAAATTCCATACAATCCCTACATTCGTTTGTTGTAATACTAGTAATTATTTATTTCTTCCTACACTTCTGAATTAATTAGAAGTAGAATAACTTTTCTGACATCATTAATAAACATTTACTTTCTCTCAGTGTCTTAAAAGTAAGATCAAAATTATATAATATATATAAGTTGTATGACTTATTACTAACGAAAATGATCACAATTTTACTGTACTTAATATACTTTGTTCATAATATATTGGAAGATACTGGCAGTGATGCTGAATTTCTCACTTGTTTGAGCAAAAACACTGGATTATGTTAAATACGTAGTATCTAATTATAAAGGAAGAAAATCGGCAAAAAAAGTAATAATTTTAAGATGTACAAACATAAGCCTATAACTATAATATAATAAACATAAACAAATTTTATCTACAAACAAAATATCAAAAATTTAAAACACTCAAAATATTCGTTTATCTCGACTTGTCTTAAATTGTTGTGTAAAGTATAATTTTAAAAAAGTGAAAACTTTACATGTCATCTTTAATAATATATTATGTACCAAGAGAGTAAAAGTTTATTCATAAGTATAGAATAACACAATGTTATAATCATTTACTTCCGTGGTACATTTATGTATTTTTCATGACATCAAACCGCGAAACCGCATCTCGCGATACCATGTAACAAAACATACGGCTCATTTTATAGGCCTAAAAGTTGTTAACAAAAGGTTTCTTGTAATACTTTCATTGAAACACTCCTTAAAATATTGTTTCTTTAATTTCAAATCACCGCTCTAAAAATCTCGGTGTCTTAAAATTGTTTGGATTATCTTGACTTGACTTGTAATTGATCTTGTATTAACAGTTTGCTTCAAGCCTTTAGTATATATTAAGTTTCAATTTCTCCATGCCGATTTTCTCCTCTTCTTATTTAATTCTCTTTTTTCTAATTTCAACTTATCGTAATAAAACCACACACAACATAGCTATATTTATCACACACAATAAAGCTACACCACAAACTAATGTCGGCAACCATGGTGGACTCGCTACCACCATCGTTATAGCTTTTCTATCTAAAGAGTTGAAAGAATGATCACATTTCGCTGAAGAGAAACTGCATGGTGATATACTTTCTCTTCTAACAAATTTGTTTTGACTTTTCGTTGAATTTAAAGCAGACTCACAATTGTGTCTCTGATGACAGCAAAGTGTCACATTGGAAACGTCTGAAAATCGATCAGCTTCGAAAACAGAATTTTCCCGTGATGGATTGCTAATGTTTGAGCCAAATCCAGAACTTTGGCTTGATGGACGAGACATACTTGGCATTTCCAAATTGTCTTGCCACGTAACTGACCAGTTAGATTGATCCGCGAAACTTAATTTGGCAGGAGCTAGAGCGATTTTACGAGCAGATTGTTTATGGAAAATATTTGGAGTAGTTTTACCGTAGGTCTTTGTAGAAAACACATTACTAGATTTTGTTAAAGTATAATCCGATAAGTCATTTAGTGAAAGTGAACTTAATGATTTTGTGCTGAAGTTTATATCATTGCTATAAGATTGATAGACAGTTGGAGTGTACTTTCTTTCTATGTTCTCCACTTGATACGATGTAGTATAAATATTTTCCCGAGATCTATAATGTTCCTGAGGTCTAAAACAAAGTTTATATAAATGTTAGTTTCTACAAAGTAAAAATGTGATTATTAAAATTCTGAAAAATACTAAAATATATTCATTGGATACTAACTTGGATACTGGCTTTTGTATATATTCTACTTTCAATGGAATCGGAGTTTTAACTGGACTAGATGTAGATAATGCGCTAGTCATATTTACAGGCGAATGATTTAATTTTTCGTTGATACTATCGGTCATGTTTTGAGCTGATAGGCTTGTTTTAACCTCAGGTTGCTTGGATGGAAACATATTTTTATTATATGACTCAATTTTCTTGAATGAAATGTTATGTTTAAAACCAGTCGATGTAAATTTCATTGTCAAGTTTTCAAGTGCAATAATTAATCGAAACAGCAAAACCTATGAAAATGCAATAAAAAATGTTAACATAGTTTTAACGTAACGATTGTATGTGTTAGATTGTACATTTAAATATCTATAATTTCAAACCTTACCATGTGATAAGTTGAAATATGTTTTAATGGAATCCAAGAAACTGATGAATTCATGAGAACTAAAGGTATTTCAGGCAATATTGTCAAACTTCCAACATTAATCCACAATAAAATTAACAATAAATTTAACATTAACTTTCTTAATGACAAATTTACTAAAGTGACAATTAGTTGAACAATTATGCCTGTAATTACAGACAACAACAGCAATGATTTAAAATTCATAGTAATGTTCACACAGATTAAAATTATACGACAAATTTTTTCCATTGTTTTTTTGTTCTGAAAATAATGAAATTTATTTGTTATTTATATTAAATCAGTCACTGAATGATAAAAAAATATAATTATAAAAAATATAATAAAAATAAATGGGTCTTAGGCCCGCTTGGATTTATGTTTGTAATAAATAAATAAATAAATAAATAAATAAAAAAATAATTGTACTTACATTCATTATATTTTTCAATGATTTTTGTTTGAATAAGAGTAGATATTTTGCAAGCCACAATGATTGTTTGTACAATGAACATTTTACAATTTGATTACAATCCATACACAAAGGATATTTCTTATCATATTGAAGTCTCAATTGCATCAATTCTTCATCAGTCACATTTTTATTTAAATTTTCAAATTTCCGTAATTCCATCAACTTGAATTCTTCATTTTTATTACAAGTTTCACATAAGCCATTGCCGTAATCAGACAACTTGGTTTTATGTAAAACTGAATAATTTTGAGTTTTTTTATTAAAATATTTATGAATGGAGAAATTATAATCACCATCCTAAAATAAAAAATGAGCCAAATATAGTAATTAGGTGTTTAACTGCAATCGTAATAAGATTATTTATAAAAAGAATGTATGTTTTTTTCTTCAAAAATAAAATATATAACAATTCATTATTATTACCTTCGTAAAACCATTATATTGTTGACATGATGGACACAACCACCAATTCAATTCATCTTTCCAAACTTGAGTATAGGAATTGCAAAACCAGCAATTTACCTTAATTGGCCATCTATACCTGTAAATTCACTAAATTTTAAAAAAATATCATAATAAATATATACACCAGCCCGGTTGCTTCATATGACTCGGTCGCGCAATATACGAACATGCATTAATTAGTGGATGATATTTATTTATTTTAGTGTAAAAAATAGAAACAGTAAGTTTAGGCATTCTATCAAGGACCGATAAGTTGTTTATACTCATTTTATATTTTTTGTGACCATATACCTAACTCATTTTTTATTTTGAAGTTGTACTTCCACTAAAAACTTGCAACTTTTGTCACGAACTTGCGTCAATTTAAGCACCGCGAGTTACCGGGTTGGCGTATAATAATTGAATTTTTTACAACTCTGTGTTAACTTTTACAATTTTTTATAAATTCATGTTTCGGTTGCTATTAATTACAAATTATTTATTTAAATGAAACAGCTTTCTTTAGTACCTGAAGAGGAAGGGCATTTTCATTTATATTTTAATTTAACATTAATTCTTGAATATTTACCTCGTTTTATAAAATATTGTTAAACCAGCAACTAAAATTGCAGATACCAAATAGGCACATTCAGTGTTTACAAACGGAACAAAATATGAATCCATCCTTTTTTTATAACGAAATCTGTAAGAATGTTTTAGTGTTACATGAAAAATTCAATAATCAATAAATACTACAGGATATTATTTACCTTAAAAACGAAATATTCTATCCCGCCAAAACCAGTACATTTTTATTACCTTAACCTATTTGTCATTTAAAACATGCGGTCTGTTATGATCGATGCCGACAATGCATCTTCAGAAAACTCGTAGGTATTACTCTTACTTTATCTTCCAGTAAGGTATAGACAAAGAGAGAATGCGTTTTTTTAAAACGCGTTTCCAAAGTCAGATTAAGCCTTCAAATCATTTTATCTTTTTTTTTTCAACTCAAATAAGTGGAGCAAGCAATTTTAAATGAATTCAATATTAATTTTGATTGAAATAATATTTTCACAAATAAAATTAATGTAATGAAATTTAAGGAATATTTTTTATTAAGTACTTCTGTATTTAATTCATTAGTAGTAATCTAACTTTAAAGTTTTAGTATTAAAATTTTATTCCGGTTTGCAACACTTTTGAATCTTATTATAATAATAAACACAATATTATGTAATTCTTTAATTTTAAATTTTACTTATAGCTCTTGTTAAAGGAAAAAAGGATATGAAATAAAACATCAGAAATCTCTAAATTACATTTTTTAAGATACAGATTTATTGAAATTTATACTTGTGAAACATATTTTACAAAGTTGTTTTTTCTATCAAAATTCATTATATAATTAAACGATCAAATGAACTTACCTGAGTGAAGTTCGATCGTAATTATATATAAAGTCCCGTCCAAAAAGACTCAAACTTTTCGTTATTGCTTTGCGCAAATGTCAAAAATACAGTAAAAATCTGAAGAAAAAAAAAAAAAAAAATGCGCGATGTAACCGTGACTGCACAACAAAGTAATGAAGAAATGCGCGGGAATAGACAGGATTGGCTGAGAAGGCCGGGATATTTAGCATTTCTCTTTAAAATATCGTAAATAAAAATGAACAGCTGACGTTACAATTGACCTTGAGAACGGGACTTCTTAGTATAATGGATGTATCAACAAAAAATGAATCCTATGAAAAAAAAAAAAAAATCAAAGACCGAAAGGAGTGAAAAATATGGTGGTAAAGAAATAAATTAAAAAACGCATGTGTGTGTGTTTCCACATTTTCCATTATTAAAATACGTATCTAAGTACGATTTTTCGAAAAGAGATAACTATCATTGTACTTTCTGACGCTTGATGCGCGCCGTCGAATGACGAAATTTTAATCCAACATACAAAATTACTGTGATTACATATAAGTTAGTTGAATTATGAATACAAACGCTCCGATGCTCTACTAATCCAGGAAATACACCCCGGTATCATTATTGTATTTAAAAATAATGAACGAAACGATAATACTATATGTATTTAACATCCAACAATTTATATACGCGGATTGTGTACCTATTTAAAATTAGCCATAAAATATCTACGACATTGTGAAAATTATTTTCCTTCCTTTGCAAGCGCCAAACTAACAACAAACGTTAAAACGCAATAGTAAAAAAACTTTCTAAACAAAAAGCATTGAAAAAAAAACGTTTCACTTTTTTTTACATTATATTGAAAAGTTAACCCCGCTGGGGTTATATTTGTCAGTACGTAACTACGGGGTTCCAAAGGGGTTGCTTCGCTGCGCCGGTGATTGCACTGATTGCGTCGTCTGAACGGACGCCATTGTGGTTGGAGCAATAACGCGAGCATACACTGCTGCTCCAGTAGTTTTGAGACCCGTTGGCGTCGGAATCACCTTTAAACCATGCAACGTTTTGATATTGAGCAACTGGCTCGGTAAAATGATTGGTTGCTGAAGTGGCTGCTGCTGCTGAGTGGTACCCTGCTTGCCCAAGACCACGCTTGTGTTTGCCCCCATGCTCATTCCTTTGTTACTGCTCGCTAATACAATCGGCTTGCCCGCCAACTGCGCAGTTACCATTCGCACGGTCTGCTGACTCTGCGATTGTATTTGCGTTTGCGATGGTTCTTGCGTCTGCTGAAGCTGCTGCTGTTGTTGCGAGTTAACAATTATTTTTGGCTGACTTCCTGATGTCTGAGCCTGAGATACAACCTACAAAAACGATATTTTAGAACATCTTACTAGAAGAAAATCAGCGTACAACTAAATTACGGTTCCTCAAATTAACATCATTATTTGATAAGTCTGTTACATTTGAATTAATTTGTAACCTAACGAACCTGATATTGCGCTTGGATGACCTGTTTATTTTGACGATTTAATTGATTCGGATGTGAGGAAGTAGCAATTTTCAGACCTTTTTGTCCAATCAGATTTTCAACTGATATTAACTGTCCTGTATTAGCATTGGTCAGAACCTTGGCTAATATTTGCTGTTGTTGATTTTGCTGATTACGAGGCGACTGTTGTATTTGCACTGCAATCGGTTTTCCACCGATTTGCGCGATAATACGTTGCATTCCAGGAGCCTGAATAGTTTGTTGTTGCTGTAATGATATAAACAAATTTAAAATATTTAAAACGAAAAAGTAAGAAAAAATTTTTTTTCTATTATACATGTTTTATCACTTTAGAATATGTCTTTATGTTTACAATATGTAGTAACCTTGATTTGTTGCTGTTGTTGCTGGACCTGTTGAGTCTGGGTCGTTGATGGCGTTGAAGATTGTTTGATAAAAATGGTTTGGCTTTGTAAGCCATGTCCTGACAGTAACGACTTAATCTGACCAGAACTCACAAGCTTGATTTGTGACGCTAATAAAGTTTTTCCTGGCAAAACATGCTGTTGCTGTTGTTGTTGCTGCGGTTGCGTCGAAATCTGTGGCTGTTGCTGCTGTTGCTGTGGTTGTTGCGACTGTTGCTGTTGCTGTTGTTTAATGTTAACGCTTTGTAAGATGCTCTTCCCAACCTGATTTGCAATCAAAGATTGCTGTGTCTGAGACTGAGAAGGTTGAGATTTTGTTGTTGGAAATATTGTCGCCACATTTGCACTGGACGAAGACACTGGTTGTGTTGAATGAAGCACCGAATGACCCGATAAACGAATAGTTTGTAGGCCAGCAGATGTCGATACCTTTAATAATTTATTTATTTATTTATTTATTTATTTATTTATTTATTATTTATTTATTGAATATAAATTTATAATTTAATTATAAATTTCATGCCAAAGAAAAATAAGCATTAACATATATGAAAAAACTTACTTGAATTTGATGATGGGGATAATGTTGTTGATTAGATTGCAATAAACTGTGTGCAACATTGGTTTTTACAACAGCAACTGGTTTTACATTAACATTACCAGTTAATTTTTTCACAGAGGGGTTAGTTGGTATATGATTTTTTATATCAGGTTGCTCAATAATAGGCGTTTCTCGTTGAACAACTGGACTTGGGTTTGGAGGAGTAATCGATGGATTCGCGGAACATATGGATGGCGAACTTATTGGGGCTGATGAAATAACTGTATTTGTCACAATAGTGGGCGCCACTTGTGTTTGCTCTAAAGTCACCGGTAATTCTGCAATAATCTTTTCTTCAACCTTGCGCTGTTCTTTTCTGTTAAAACAAAAGTTGTATGCGTTGAACAATAATTTTTCAAGCAATTTGTAATTAATCTTTTATAGCTTAATGATAAATAGTTGAAATAAAAATAGCAAAAGAAACAAATTTTACCTTGATATCACAGGTGAAGTTTGAACAACAATCTTCTTTTCTTTTTTCGGTGTTGCTTCTTTATTTACAATGGACTGACTTTGGGACTGATCTTTGTTCGAAGACGGCTTGCATGTGGATTGCAAATTTTTATTGCGTAAAGCACTACCTGTGCTCTTTTTATTTTTAGGCACTCCTTGTAATTGTTGATGATACATTTCTGTAACGGGAGTATATTACATACATCTGTTTAAACTTCTTCTTTTAAGAAAATTTTCATTCAAATATAAAACGTAATAAAATTTGTTATAAAACATATACCGAATTCAGATTCTGAACGTGCTCGATGTAAATACAGCCATTCTTTTCGTTTGGGGTAATATCTGACACAAGGGTCAGCTTCATAATGTAGCCTATCCAAAGCGCCAGATACCACGGAATGCAAGTTCCCTTCTTTGTCATTTTCACTATCATCGAGCTCTTTAATATATTGAGAATCTTTCAATAATTGGCAAATATCAGCTCTGGTCCCTTCTCCATTTGGCAAACGAGCTGTAGCATCGCGGACGAGAGCCAGAATGGTCACAAAATTTGGCCTGTCAGCAACCAAAAGTGAATGGCCACGCGCCTTAGTCAAGCCAGAACCTATTGATAGAAAAAAAATATAAATAAAACATTATGTTAGAACAGTATATTTGTTAATAATAGTTTATATAATCTCATCAAGAACATTCAAGGGTTAAAATACAACGTTTTTCACCATTGTTATTGAACCGTTAACGTCGTTTTATGAAGATGATTATCGCAGTTTAAACTATATCAAATATACACACCAATGTTGTGTTGATAAATGCCTTTGACAGGACCAACGACAGAAGAATATCCGTGCATTCGGTAAGTGAAAGCTTTATGGGGCGCAGCGTAACGCATACGTTCCTGACGACGGAATTCTTCCCGTTCTTCAGCGGTTGAAGGGCGCACTTTCCAATCAGTTGGATAAAGTGCACGCGGAGGCTCCCATTCAGTCAGCGAAGCTGTATTATTGCTATCAGACGCCACAGTCACGATTTCCATAGCTGAACTCGGGTTATTACTCTGTACAAGATTATTAGAAGACACATCTAATGTCACATTGTTTTGAACTTGTTGCAATTGTTGATGCTTCAGAGAAACTACCTGAGATGATGAGGGCGCCTGTGCAAGTTCCAATGAATCTCTGAAAAAGTTACATTAACATTTTATTTTTATTTATTTAAAAAATAGGTAGTCAAAATTGTAGTGACTTTTTTTTGTCAAAAAAAGTTTGTATTCAAGTTTCTATGTGTTGGTTTTATTAAATAGTAAAACAACCGACTTAATGCATATGAATTTCTTTTCATTTCAATTTCAATCAATATTTCATTAGAATTTATTTTGATATTGTCAATATGTGAAATTTCCTGAAAAAATAAGTACATAATTAGTTATAAATTAAGTAAGCATACTTATGGAGAAGAAATTGTGAACAAAGTGTTGAAAGTCGTGAATCTGAATCTCTTCCAGCACCGATCCAAGCGTAAATGTCGCAACCTTTATTTTCTAAATAGGGGACAAATTCTTGGTCAGCATCCTGCTCATGATCATTAACATATATTAAT
>JABFOV010000201.1:0-48255 GCA_022817685.1 Aradophagus sp. ZL-2020
TCTATGTACTGCATATAGATTTTATAACAGTTATTATTGGTTTTTTTATTTTATTTTTTTTTACAGTGTAAAACGGGCTAACGTGTGGTAGGAGGGTCCTGTGGCCTAGAAGTTGTTATTAAGTGCCTGCCCCTTATTTTTTCCCCGGATTCGGATTCCCCATCCCCCCCCCCCCCTCCCGCCCTCCGACTCCTAACGTCCCTTTTAGCTGCAGTTTTCGAAATATCGAATTTGTTTCACGGACAAAAAAACTTGTTGAATTTGCGAAAAGCTCCATGGTTTTTTCCCTCAGACTTATTTATCAAATTCGACCGCTGTCGGTCGGTTCTGTTTTGTGATTCTGTTTAATATAATCAAATAGGTAATCAAATATTGTTGAAGAAAAAAAGTAGACGAATGAAAATATGGATTAAATTGTTGCTGTAATGACAGGTGTGATTTATTCATTCAATATACATATTCGAGTAATTGTATACAATTTTAATATAAATCTTTTTTTTCTGATAAAATATTGATTTTTTACTCTTTGTGCAGCACAAAAAGAAATCTCTTATTTTGAGAGACTTTTTTGCAGTGTATATGGTTTACGCACGAATAATATAAAAGTCGTATTTCAACCAAAAGTGAATACTTGAATATACGGCGTTTAATAATAATATAATAAGTTTCGTTCGGATCATTTTTTCGAGGTTTTCAACTGATTGCTACAATGATATCACTGACATGAATTCCACTGTGTATAAAATCCTGTTCACCTCAATTAATCGGTCGTCTCAGGTTCATCTGATTAAAACACTGTCATCAATGTGAATGATGTTGCCGATAAACCGGTCTAGTGTGTCTTAAATTTTGGTCAAGCGTAAAACCACTTTTTGAAATATCGATTATAACGTTTCATCACCCAGTTCACCGGCACGGTCACCGATTCAAATTAATCCAAGAAAATAATTCGATTAACAGGCCCGTCGACATCTCCGTCATTTTTAATCAAAACCTGCGCCGAATTGTTCGACCGACGTAATGCGCCCAACATAATCATTTTGTTTTTCACACAACTCGTACTTGGAAATTGGGAACTGCCATTTCGGCGTTTCGTTCCGAAGGAAAAAGTTTGTGAAAATGCAATTTAAAACCAGTCGATTGCAGATAAAGGTTTTGCAAATTATTATTCAATTTGCATAACAGCTTTTGTTTACTCCAGCATTAGTTTACTTTTTATTTGCTTGTTTTTTTATTTATTCATTTATTGATTTATTGGATCTCTATTTGCTTAATTATTTACTAAATTATTCACACATTTCAGAAATGTGTACTAATTCAATTAGAAATTAGTGAATTAATTTTTTCATTTGATTCATGAAATCGGATTCATGAATTAAGCAATAATTCGTCAACTCATGTTGAAAGTAATAAATTATACTAATTCATTAATTCAAGCAGTTGAAATAATGAATTAGTAACTATAAAACACCCTAAAACAGCAACAAACATCGTTGGAGTTTGGGAACACAGCGCGAGGCTAAAGCATGAAAAGCATCAATGACGAGTGGGCTTCGGACTATAAGTGTAAAAAATTGCAAGTCAATCGAGTGGATTTTGAAATTTTTATGAGCGTTTGGAAAAAGATAAAATTTGATGCGAATACAGGTAATGCTTTTTTATATGTATTTTTTGTTCCTTTAACGTGTATATTGCCGACGAACTTTGCTTTTGTTTCTGTTCATCATTTGTTCGACCGGTCAAGCCCCGCCGGTTGACACAATTCAAACCGTAACGGCACTCGATATCATTTTTGACATGTCATACAGAGTGCCGTCGTGCGGTATCACGCAGGACTCGTCGTACATTCTAATATAATAGCCGCGGCTTCAGCCGCGCTTTTCATACTTTCGATCTTTTCAGAAGCACCCCCTCCCCATCGTAGCTTTTCGCTATTCCTCTCTTGTATTTCAACATCTTTTGTTAACCTTTTTTATATTGCTTTCTCGAAATGCACACTCGTAAGTATGCAAAAATTATGTCGGTAACGCTGTTGCTTACGACAAGTTAAACTCCGAATACATCAATTCTTTCGGCACGGAGCGCGCTTTGGTAAATTGCTGGGGTAACTTTGTAGCTCGGCTTTTTTGCCGCCATGCAAATGACAATTCTGCAAATGCCAAATTGGCTCGAATCAGGATACGCAACGGAAACCCGTGCCAAGAACGCTTTTTACTCAGGCCAAAAGTCCAAAATGTTACTTTAAAATAGTTTACTCGGCGGCAAATTTAATTGATGGACTTTTGTTTGAGGCACCCTATCGTCGCTATTTCTCGGTATGAAAACTTCGCCAGCGCAAAGATTAATGAAATAAGAGGTTGGGAAAAAATGGAAAATCAATTGCTCAGAGCTAAAATAATGCTGAAGGGATACTTGAAAAAAGGTGGGAAAAAATCTGAAGAAGCTAGGAAAAAAGTTTAAAGGAAACTTAAAACAGCCCAAAAAGTGTCTTAAAAAAGAATGAAAGAATGCTGAAAGGATGTTTAAAGGAAGACAAAAAGATACTGGGAAAGTTGAAAGGAGCCTACAAAAGTTTAAAGTAATAGAAACTCAAAATTCCTTTCAGCCTCGAGGTCGCGGTTTTTGAGTCACCCGCACTTTTGAGACTAGAAGGACAATCAAAATTTCAAAGACAGTAGTTTCTTTTCAATCTCCTCTCAGTTTGCTTTTAACCTCCTTTCAACCTTCTTTCAACCTAACAGAGCATTTCGAGTCGAGTTATCATATCTAGTAATTTGATTTTGGCGCCAATTTTGAAACTGGAATTTATCCTACTCCACGTAACAGTACATTTACATCAGACGAACATTTCAAAAATGAAACGAAAACGAGGGCACTGCAAAAATTTTACGTGTATTTTCAATGGAAAATTGATAAATGTCCTAGTCTTTGACAAAAACTCGAGTGGTTCTTTTCATTCACTGGGGTATCAGTGTAGCATATATATGGTTCGCTTGTTAAGGCAAAGGCTCGTTACATAGGCTACACAGTTACATGCCTGAGTTGAGTCTGAATTATTTTGACTGGAGAGGATCTGGAACGGAATGTGTTCTTCCGACGAGAGCAGCCACTTGACGGCAAAAAGGCATTAAAATGCATAACTCGGTTGCCCAGGCCATTATGCGGCTTTGAGGCGACGCCCGGCGAGCAGCCGAACGGATTTTGACACGTGCAAAATAAAAGGGCCCTGGCGCCGCAAAAGCAGCGGGATCGCGCGACAGCTCCGGACAAGAAAACTCGCGACGGATTACGTAACGGGAAGAAACGCGCCAATTCCCTTGGCGCGCCGCGCCACCGCGAAAAGTTATATTAGCCGCGACGCCAGTAAGCATATCATTTACATATACAGTACTTCTCGTCAGACGCGGGACAGACATTATTTTCCACATCGACGTCTCGCGGCCCTGACATCGATCGAAAAGAGATTCCGCCGTGCATTCGATTTCCCGATGAAATTATGCGCGCGCGCGAGCCGGGCCGCGTCAACGGCGCGGAAAATTAACGCTTCTCGACGAATTCCGTGTAAACAAGTTATTCGTGAGTTCGCTTAATGACACCCGCGAGGATCAGTGTTGACTTTTGCAAAATCACTCGTGCAATTGATTATTTCGACACGTTCCGCCAACGGTTCGCTTTTTTCTTTTACAATCAAGCTGCGTCTTTTGCTTCTTTTCCCTTCCTTCGTGAAAATAACGGAATTGTTTATTGAAAGGTTGAAGTCGTTGCGGGGCGTGTGAACGATAAGTGATACGCGCGTCCACATGTAGTCGGCGGTAAATTTTCCTTGGGAAAAACTTTCTCGCCGAATTGCACGCTTGTTCATTTCAGCGTAAGGTCAGAGTCCTGATAAAATCAAACTTCAATTAACTTGAGAAAACAATGAATTGTCGCATTTTCATTATATCAAATGATAAATTCGCTGTGAATTTAAATTAAATTCAACTTGTAATTTAGTTTCATTATTTTCAATTAAATGCAGTTAAATCGAATCAAAATTTAATTTTAATTACATTTTAAGTACTCGAAATTCGCTTTGAGAAAGACGAACCTGATGATTCGATTACGATTTCATTTATCCGAGTACAAAATTAACTTGACAATTCTAGACGTGTCGTATATTCAAACTACGTGTTTGGATATATTTTCGACAGTTGCTCCAAATGTTGAAAAAAAAACTTTCTAGAGGATAGTCATCTTTCTCAATTAAAATCAAATCGCGAGGCATAAAAAGTGAATTCGACGCTACAGTAAATAGGAACGTAGTTCTTATTGAAAACATTTTTTTTAATGGTTACTTGAAAAGACCTCGTTCGACTGCGTATTAAAAAAATAGACTGGAAAACAATTCAATGGTATATATATCCATTTTATGAAATAATTGATATCTCAAATAAAAATAGTAACGAGACCTACGACTTGACAACACATTCCTACGACTTTTTCCACGACCATCCAAATAATAATTGTGGCAAATCAATACAATTTTTCGTGTTGCTCTGCACATATGCGTCGTTCTTTGCACGAAAGATTTCATGGCTACCGAAATCACGTAGCCATACTTTTAACAATCCATTAATTACTTGGCCGCAAATTGAATTTGCTCCGCATTCGGATTTCCACGAATCTGTGCTACGTAGCGTTGATTAATATTTATTTTGTCTGTCGATTTAAAACGCTGGTCGCGGCCCGGCAATCCATCAAAATAATCAATATAATTGGCCGGCAAAGAAAACTTCGTTAAAATGCTAATATCAATTTCAAAAAACAGCCCTCAAAGGGGCACCGGCCGAAAACCCCCGATTCAACTTCATTAATTTCCGCCAATTTCACCACCCTGGAGTAACGATCGCCGATAAATTACAGCCCAACGACTTCCTGTTTACAAACTCATTACACGCCCGAAACTGCCGAGCCGAGTAGTGCATTCAAATAAAACCTTATCCCCGAAAGCGAACGGCAGTGCGAGGGCGGCGCGAGCCGAACCTGGCAAGACGAAACCTTCGAGCGGCGAAAGAAACCGCAGGGCCTTTTCGCAAAGTTCTCGAAATCGGCCTCTCATTATCCGCCGGCGTTAATTATGCGAGTAATTTGGGGGATTTTTCGCGAAGACTGCCACCGTTTCGGGGCAACCAGATCGACTAGTTTCTCTTTCTCCCGGCGCCAGCCTCGGCCCCACCTACTCCAATTCGGTAATTACAACTTTTCAATGAGGCCTGCTCACGTCGCTGTGAAAGAAGAGTTCGGTCGAATCGCCGAGTGTACGGAAATTAATGCCCCTGCGGATGACGATAGAAAGGGGGAAAAAAAGGAAAAGAAGATATAGCAAAGAGCGGAGAAAAAACGAGGAAGGGAAAAACCGGAGAGTGAGACAAGGATAGCTGGACAGTGCGCCGCGGGAAAGAAAGGTCGAAAAGGAGAAAAAAGATAAATGATCAGGAGTGGTGGGCGAGATACGAAAAACCTTGACATCCCATCGTTTTTCACGCTGCGCGTTTTAACATTGTTGCGACCTGAATCTATTCATTCGATTTAAGTGCAAGCGCTCCGAGGTGAGAGAATCTCGGTTTCTACGTACGTCGCCTGAAAGCGGAACAAATCAAATAAAAAAAAAATAAAAAAAAAATAAAAAAAATGAAGAAACACACGAGAAGGCACCATGAATGACACGTCTTTCGGAAGACTCATAATAATTCCCGCGCAAATCTCCGAGCCGAGTATCCGTGTTTTGACGTGGAAGCCGGCATTTTCGGGTGCGCTACGTCGCGAAGAGAACAATCCCGCGTGAAAGCTTTTTTGCCGCCACGCCTGATTCGAGATTCGAGGCATTATGTGTCTTCCGCCCGAAAGGGGAGGGGATGGGTCGCTCGCTTTATCGAACCCTTCCGACCGGTCTGTTTTATCCCGATGAAACAAAGTGGACAATTATTGATGACCAACGTTTTTTTGTCTCCGGAAACAGCGAAGAAAATTTTGTTGAAATTGTTTTGATATCGGTTTTGTTATGCTGTTCGTTCCGATGCCGTATATTTTGTTTATTCAAATAATAATTATACATGGTTAATCTTATATAACGTAATTGAATTATGAGATACACATTGAACAATAAAAATGTGTCACAAACAAGAAAATTACCAATTCATACACGTGTTTATTTAATTGCCAGATATTTATGTCCGAACTTGTAACGCTGATGGTTTTATATTATTATCGATATTAATACGCGTGTCAGTTCTCGGAAAAACGACTGATTGAACATGCCTAAGTTTCTCGTTGATGAAATTTATAAACCGTCCACGAACAATCCACGTCGCTTGTAATTTTTCTTGTTTGAATCAATTTGATAAGCTTGGTTGAATTTATTGAGATACGTACGTTTCCGGAAGAACACGAATTTATAGTTCATTGAGCAATTAATTTAATTCTCATTCAATAACATCGTTAATAATCCTAGGGGGAAATTCTGATAAAAATTCATCAAAAGAAAAGTCACAGGCATCAAAGGTTTTTTATATACATTATACATATATATACAAAAAAAAGTTTGTTATCGTAGCGACTTTTTACGATTCTATATCAAAAGATAATTTTATTTCGAGGAGAATTGATATTTCAATGAAAACGTTAGGAATTTTTCATTTCTCATTTCAAAGATGAAAAAAAAAAGGTAACATTAACCGGCGAAAGGATCATCTCCGTTTTATTTTCATACTGTAAAGGAAATTGTTATTTCGTGAAATAGAATAAAACATTGGCCGTAAAACACTTATGATAATAAAATACGTTCGAAGAATAAAGAGTGAAATACAATCATGAAAGGTTTACTTGCAGCGATAAGAATTTTATCCAATGTAAATATCGGTTTTTAAATGCCAGTATTATAAATTCGTAAGGGAGTGACGTTAAAAAAGGGGAAGACATTAAATGCACACCATAGCTCAACTACCTTTGGAAATTTGATTTTTGATCACAAAAATATTTGATCGCCACGATTATTAATAATAGCAATCGACGTTACTTAATCATTCCTCATAACTTTAATCATCCAATATGAGAACAAAATGTAAAAAGAATTGTTACGGCGAAAACAAATCCTCTTTTATAATCAGCATGAAAGTCAAAAAGAGCGTTCATGTAACTCTGATATCTCAGCCGTAATTACCATAAAATTATCATATTATTGCAACAAATGCTTCAAACCGTGGTGGAAGAAAATAACGAATCGCTCCATTTTCGTGGAAGTCGTGACGTTAAATTCGATGGTAAAAAATTCCTCTTCACAAAACGTCAATACACTCGGAATAAATGTATCTAAATTTTGTGCTTTTAATATTATTTTAAACTTACTACACGGAAAGAAATAAAGTAATAAATAGTACAATGTACCTGAAATACTTTGAGAACAAAAGTCCTTTTTTTTCCAGTATATACAATAAAAATTAAACATTACATTTTTAGTAATCATAACTCTTTTCGTTATTTCGAACTTTCATTTTACTTCAACAAATATTTTTATCCACAATATAAGCAAATAATATATTTATGCAAAACAAAACTATGTGGACAATAAAACAATACCATTTAATTCAATGAATAAAAGGAAAAATCTTATTCACAAACGTTTTCGAATTATAATGTATTCATTCAAAAACATAAAGTTGTGACGATGTCATTGTGAAAAACGAACAAAGTTTCAATACAAAGTGTTAGACTGCGTCGCGAAAACGCAGCAATAAATGCAATGCGTGTTTCATCTCATTTCGTTGTCACGGTTAATTGCTGCTTCAGTGTTGATACAAAAGTTCATTATTATGTACAGCTTTTATACACAGGTTTATTATTTCATCGCAAAAAAAAGTCATAAATAGCACGCCAATCGGAACGACAGGAAGAAAGCCACTGGTTTGCTCTTTTCTTAGGGCGCTTAAGTTTAAAAATCGGGCAGGTCTTAAAAAGAAAAACAATTCTCGTTAATCGTCTTGCTTGGCCGCAAAGCCCACGCAAAAGTGATTTGGTTCGTTTGGAGGGCGTAAGTCGAATTTCTGGACAAGCTCCCGCGGTATCGTAAGATATTAGTACACTCGCAGACGTTTCTGTGAAGCGTAACAACTGTGGGTTACAAGAAAGTAGCAAAGCTTAGCAGAGCTATTTAACTTATAGTGTACGTGAGTGCGCTCTGCCCCGAAGAAAAAAGTAGTATCCGGGAAGGTTATAAATCCATTGAAGCCAGAGAGCTGTCCATGGCCAGCGGATCGTGCGGAAAAAAATTATTGGACCATACAAAAGAAAGACGAAAAAACGAGAAAAAAAAACAAAGTGGTCGGGCGACACAATAGTTAGACTCAAGTTTTTCCCTATCTTTGCGTGCAAGTCAATTTTCAACGGGGTTGTCGCGCATCTTATGCAAATTGACACTTACGTGCATTTTGCACATGGTTTAATCGACCTTCATGCAGATCAGCCGAAATTGGATTCAGAAGCTGGACGCTCAGACGGACGCTCGGTTTGCTGATTGCGAGACTGGCAACTTTCGGTGGTCGACAACAGTATTGAGAGAAAAAACCTAGTAAATTGAATTACAACTGTTTGGTAATTACATATTATTTTATAACTATTGCTATTTTGATGTAGATTAATTATAAGTGTTTTTAAACTACAAATACGAGTGTCCCTTTTGAGACATTTCATTTATCCGAGGCAACAAAAGTGTTTAACAATGAGTCGTTTGTTTTTGGAATGTAGCACGATTACAATCTCGTATTATTTAAAAAAAAATAAGGATCATAATGAACACTTAATAATTTTTCAGAAAATGTCTGTTAACATTACAAACTTCAAAATTTTATTTTTAGTCTATGTTTTATTCAGGAAATAATACAATAAAATTTATTAATAGAGGCTGTAGCGTGAAGCGTCTAGGAGGCAACCCCCCCCCCCCCTTTCCCTCCAATATAATTTAAAGCCTGACAAATTTAGCCGCATCGAACAGCGAATTTAAAATACCATTTTAAGCACTGATTAATTGCAAAGAGTAATGTAATTGAACGAAAGAAAAATTCAATTACAATTATGTTTAAAACGCGTAAAACAAATTGTCGGAGGACATTACAGAAATCAAGGAAACCAGTTAACATTCACTCGGACTTAGCGTGGAGCTGAAAAAACACCCGTACGAACGAATTAATCAAGCGTGTTTGACATTTCGACGATCTTGAACTAACTAAAAGTGGTGCTCTCATTCCGTGTAATTTACCTAACATTTCTTTAAATTTAACCAAACTGTGCTTTATTTAAAACTTCAAATCGACCACGTTGCATTTAAATTTAACTTAATTATAAAGTACTCGCCACTCGGTACACCCGGCCATTAATTAACAACTGTTCGCAAACGCTAAAGAATAAAAGGATCCGAAAAATTGGCACGGCCAATACGATGAAATGGGAGGAGAAAGTTTTTATTCAAATAAAAATAATCATTAATCGACGATAAAAAAAAATGGATAAAATGAAATAAGGCTCGAGGAAATTTTGAGAAGTTGTTGTCATTTATTTATTGGCAAGGAAAATTACTCTTGCTCCAATAATTAGGTAAAAAACACGGGCATTCGACGCAGAACCAATCGGCTGACTTTGTCCGCGTATTTCCTAATTTTTGCCGCAGTTTGTCGCGTCTTTTGTATTTAGACTTTGCGTAAATAAAATTCTAACCACCGGAGCCATGGGATATTTGCATTTTGAAAAGTAATTAGGATACAAAACGCCCGGCAAATGCAAACTCGAAACCTTAATGCGCCTTGTATAAATTTGATTGCTCCCCTTCTTGCCGTTCTAGCTGCCTTTACACGGTGCCCCTTTTCCGTCGATCCTCGACTGTAAATTTTGCATAATAAAGCTATCGTTCCTGCTGTTATTACTCAAAGGTCTTATGGAGATTTTATTAATCAACAATTAAACGCACATTTTCAAGCTTTGTGCCTTGCGAATTGCGCGCAACACCTTTCGACTTATTAAACGTCGAAATGACTGACTGCTTCCAAAGCATTCGCCCGCCAAGATCAAAAATTTCATTTCCGGTGTAAATTTACTCGCCTTTGTGTTCGGTGCTCAATGTAATTAGCGTTACGTTTAGTAATTAAGGTGATTTAATTAACCAAATTTTGCATAGTTTTGACAATATAAAGTGAAACTTTGCATTAAAGGACAATTTATTTAACAGGAAATAATTAGTGAGCCAAATATATTCGACTGTTGCTAATTAAAACAACAAAAATCTTAACAATAAGCTTCTCATCCGTGCGTTTATTTCTCTTTGAATGCTAAACAAAGATATTGACACGTCTTTTTTTGACGCGCGAAATTTAAACGTTTGACACACAATACGTTTTGTGTTTTAATTTAAAACATGTTCCAGTCACCCGTTTTTACACTATTGTCATTGTCATGTCCAAAGTTAATTATTGTTAGCTTAACATAATAACTTTTCTTCGTTTGGTTACGTTCTGCTAACTTTGGAATCGCGGTGTAATTTTTCTCATCGTAAAATGTTAGAATCGCAAAATACACTTCGACGGCGTTTACACAACGTAACGCTGCCATGTTAATTGCACACAATGACGTGATATTCAGGCACACTGCGATGAAAAGTATCATTGGTCTTTCTTGGGGCGCAAAGACGACTGTTATTGAAATGTGTAAGAAAAGCATATAACTTAGCTGGGAATAAAGGAAAACCAGCTTACTCTGATTGGATCGCGGCATTTCGCGTGCTAACAGAACCTTTTACGAATATCGCGGTCTGGCTGCGTCCGTGGTATTCGTATTTCATTCCGAGCAAAGAGCGTACGTCGTCCGTTACAAAGTCGCGTAACTATGACAACGAGAAAAGGCACCGATGCAATTTCCAAACTTTATTTAATGCGACGCGTTCGGCAACTTAAATTATACTTGCCGCGCATCTTCTGTTTGTGACGTTCATTACACGCTCGGGAAATGAGAGTGTTCCGCGCTCGAGCTCGAATTTTCAGATGTTAATAAATCGGAAATTATTGCTCTTAGCGCGCAAGCAAGGCGAATAATCGTATTCCCAAGGTTTGACAATTCGGAATTTTCGTAGACTCCGAGGGAATCTCAAAGAATATCAAAGGAATTCAAAGGGTCTCAAAGAAGTAACGATCAATCTCAGAAAATCCCAAGGTATTCCACGGGGTCTCAGTAAATTTAATAAAATCAATTATACTTTCCTTTTTGTTCCAACACCTGCCTTTGTAATAGTATTTACTGTATCCCTTCACATTGTAATTTGCGAAATCTGCATTGCCGATAATCAAGCATTTTTCATCTTTTTAAGTACGCTTGTATTTAATAGAGTTCAAGCAGTTTTGAAGAAAACGAGTAATTTTTTTTAGCATTGTATTGTGACAGTGTTGCCAAAACCGTAGGGTTTAGCCAGATTAAATAAATATTCTGTGGCTTGTCGAATAAATACCCCTAACCCACTGTCAGTATGACTCCTGTTACCATCCTTATTCTTTTATAAACGAGTATACTTAATCATCTTTTTTTTCTCGCATATACATGCTCTTAGCGATACTAATGGAGAGTTAAACCTATGGAACGGGGCCAACGTCATGGTCTTATCTCGAATCCGCAGTTGCGTTTATTGCAGAAAACTTTGTTAAATTTAAATGCACTAAAACCATTTGGAAAACCGCAAATTTTTTTTTATTATTATCAAAATTTATGGTTAAATAATGTGAGAAATTTCAGCATGTTACGCAACAAAGGGTGGAAACAAACGATTATTCCCGGGGAGAAACAGTCCCTTTTCTCGTCTAAGTGTTTGTCTCAAAGAAAATTCGCTTGTTTCTCATGTTGCATAAAATATTTTTCGTGACAAGTGAACACAACCTCCGTTCGCAGGTTTTCGATTTGTTCCTTTATAAAATTGACGAATTTCTCGGGTCCCAATTTCATTAGCATCACCATTTTTTATTCGCGAAAAAGTTAGCAATGACATTGTTTAACGAGTAATATCTATACATGTTTCATGTTTGTGAAAAATTCTTTCGGCCCGTAATTTATTTAAACTCAATTTAATTCGTTGTGATTATCGACGTTTCGAAAATCTGTGCGAAAAATGACAATAAGTTCGTTAGCTTTTGGCATGATGAAAATGTAACATCGCACCGGCCGATGATAAACTCATTATTTGATAATGATTTTGGTATCGTAGGTAAGCTATCAATGCGCCCACCATATGGCCATGCAATATATCTTCAATAAATTTCGTACTTTCAATAACTTCCCGATAAAGCCGAGGACGCAGCGCAGCGTTCTGTCTTGATTAAGTAGTTTAAGTGCTTTGGCTACGCTGTAAGAATTGATGCAAATATTGCAAGCTAGCGAATTATTCGGGCAACATTTTGAACAACAGCCACGCTGCGTTAACCGTCAATTTTTTTGTAATTGCTTTTGTTACGCAAATAATCAAATCATTTATTGAACGAGAATTCAATTATCTACACTATTAATGTATACAATTTCATTAATCATCACACGCATTTGGAATACGTTCGCGGGAGCGGTATAATTGCCAGTGAAGTCATATTATTATAAATTATGTTAAACAATTAAACATTAATTATTAAACCGTCGACAGGCAGGTGATTATTCCGATCCGACCGACGAGATATTGAATTTTCATTTATTAAATTGGTAGAAGTATTCCGTACGAACTAACTCGACCGGCAAACCTGTACTCGGTCCCGCTAATTTAAACATATAGTCGGCAGAGAGGAAGGACAAATCGTTTAAATATAAAACATAATTTAAATTCATAAAGTCGATTACACGGCAACGACAACGTTTGTTGTTCGCGCAAACTGCGTTTAAATTACGCGCCGCTGCAATTATTTCCGAACGGATTTTACGTTAAAAAAATGTGATCAGTTTATTGTTTCAGGTTGATGTATTAAATAATCGGAGTTCCTTAACTTTTTCAAACAAACAAATTGTTATTATTTTGCAGTTTAATTGAGTTTATTAGCTCAATAAGTAATGCTAAATTTCCGATACTTTTTCGATTGAAACAGCAATAACAAATATTATTAAAAGTTATTCGAAAAATAACGTCACCAATAGTTTTTTTCACATTATCTTACTTTATTATGTCATATTTGAAAGTTTATTTGAAGTTCTTAAGTAATTTGAAGGTTTGTTTGAAAATATAAGTAAACTGAAGTGATACAAAAACAAAAATCTTCATCGATGCAAATTCGTCACTTTGCGTGATTAAAACTGTGAGAAGAGAGTCGCTAAATTGAAATATAAAATACAAACAAAGCTAGCAGTGAAATCAATAAACCTGGGGAAAGCAGACAATTATGAAATAACAAAATAGGCTTTCGAATTAAAATTTCAATCAAGAATAACTTTCTTTATCAACAACGTTTTTTTCCATTTTAAAATCAAACGGGAACAACTGCGATCTGACTCGCGAAACGAAATTTCCCGATGGCCATCAAGATCAATAAACGCTAACCCCATCCGATACAAAGGTCGTCCGAACTCGGTGCCCCAAGTTGAAAGGGTTAACGTCCCAAAGACGACCACCCTATCGAATCGAACCGTTATCTGCCTAATTTCGTAACAGGTACTTTTTCTAGTAGAGTCCAACAATCTTCCACGAGAACGAACTTTGGAAAACTCACTACACCCTTCTAGTCTTTTCTTTTGTCCAATAAAGGTTTCTTTTTCCTTTTTTCCCCTCTTCCGGTTTTTTATTTCTTACCCTAGAGGTATTCCGAGGTGATATTGCCATCGGTCCGGTCGAAAATGTCGAATCAATGAAATAAGACAGTTGCCACGAGATTAGTCAATATTACCAGATCTGTGAAATGTGTCTCATTCGTAATCTATTTCGTGTACCTTGAGAACAGCCCCGGGACGGTAAATTCCACTTTATCGTCTCGGGCGCAGTGGCGCCCTCGGCAGAAATATACCATTACGTGATACAGAAAAGAGAGGAATGAACGGAGGTTTTTCGGAAACTTGATATAATTTTTTTTTCGCACAACCCTTAATAAATACTAGATGAAGGTGGACTCTTCTTAGATAATTAAAATATTCAACTCCTCCAATGTTTTCTTCTTTCTGGTCAGACGGGCCACAATCTGAAAGTCATCCGAACATCATCACTGTTTCTATTATATTTCGTTCTTGTTGTTCTCGAATCTTGAATCCACCCAGGTCCAGGAAGTGCGTGAAGCCAAGCAAGAGGTGCGGATGAAGAATTTGCATACCGAATCAATATGTGAGCCCAGCCCTGTATCCGTTTTCTTTTTTTTAATACGACCGGACCAGGATCGTGCACATGTATTACTTGGCTCACACATACCCAAACTTGGGCATGCATTTACACGCACACGTGTGTGTGTGTTATGTGTGTATGCATTTTTGTGTATGTGCGTGCGTGCGTGTGCACAACGGTCCAGGCTCCGCTTTGGCACCCACAAAGATCTACGCGGTCACTCCGGGATATCCGGGTTCATTCGCATCCCCGACCATTACGAACGCCGTCTCTCTTTTGCAGAAGATAATTCACGGGTCGCGTATTTGCGAACGGTTAAAAAGAGCTGCGGCGATTCTTTCGGATACAGTGGCGAAAGGCCACTCGCTGACATTTTTTACATTTTATGTGACAGCCGAACAATCCCGAAGATTAACGAAAGCTTTGCGCGGCCTTTCCTCGGCGCTTGTGCTTTCTCGTCCAGTTGCGCGGCCGGTGTGCTTTTTGCTCCTCGCTTTTTGTTCGCTCGCCCTTTGTTTGTCACGGTATTTGATAATTGCTGATGGTTAGTTTCAGCCGTGGATCAACCTCTCGGCAATTGTTTTTAAGTGATTTCGCTTTATTTCGCCTCTTTTTTAATCATTTTCATTTAATCGCTCTGTTTTTCTTTTTTTCAAATAGTCGTTGTTAAATTTGATGCGAGTATATCAAATACATGCGAATACATATTTTAAAGCCTTTTTAAAACATTTTTCCAGTGTATCTTCGTGAGATATGTTTTATAATTTTTTTTTTTTTTTTTTTAAATCAGCAAACTTTTACGATGTCGTTTACTTGTTCAACGAACCTGTAATAATCAACGTAATTTTATACTTTCAAGCTAGGTAGAGTGTAAAGAAAAAAACCAACGGTAAGCAAGATGTTTATTAAAATATTTGAAAATTTTCAAAGAAAAAAACGTCAAAGATTATTTTCCAGTAAACACAAATGCCAGAAAATTGTAAATAATGACGAACGGTATTAAAACGGTGCTACGTCAAAGGACAAAACTTGCGCGATACTTCGAAACTGATCGAACGAACGGGCTATAATTTATCTTCCCGTATAATATATGTCATACAGGCAGCGTTTTTTCTGATAAATTAAGGTCTGCCTAAGCTGAAATCCAGTATGAGTAAAACACGTTGAACGTAAAAAAAAGTCAGTTATCAAAGTAAAGCATCAATCAAAGCACTGCAGACCGTCGAAGCCGCGCGAATCGAGACCTTTTATTGATTCACCCGGAATGCATGCCAACAATAAAATCTACACTATAAATTTCGCACTCGTGAAAAGAGTCATTAATCACGATTAACAAATTTATTTGTCAACAATTTGTTGGCTTTGATCGCGCGAAGGTGCGATTGAATTAATAATAATAATAAAAAAAGCATACTACGTTCGCAAATAAACCTTAAAGAAAAAGAGTAAAAAAAAAAAAAAAAACAGAGCAAGGTAGCAAGAAGTGTTAATAATATTAGTTAATAATGTTAGTACTCGTTTATTATGAATTAATTCGTCCGACGGTTATAAAAGCTGTGGGAAAATAACGTTTTTTCAATACAGTGTATTTAATTCAACAAAGTATTACCGAACTTTCATCGAACATAAAATTTCAGTCCGTAAATTCTAAACTATCAGGCCACGGAAAAAAGTTATTACTTGATTGCTTCCGACGATCCATTGTGTGGTGTTGCACTTTCAAATTTCATCAGCTCATCCGTAACGTAAATCAAATAATATGACGTACAATTTAATTTATTTTTATAACCATTCGAGGTTTTAAATAAATCAAGCTTCAACGGCGCATCAGAAATGTCGAAACAATTATTCGGCCGTCAGTTAGTTACGTCTTGAATTAATTTTTCACGAATCAGACAGTAAGAATTTCAGTTCCAACTACGTTACCTCCATATTTGTTACTTCCTCATTTTATTATTGGATTTGCATTTCAATAAATGAATCGACGTGACTAACAATCTACGAAATGTCGTATAAGAATTTTTACGAATATTTGAAGCTTTAAAAGCTGTCGAAAGTTTGAACTGTAAAGTCGAGTATAGCATTACAACAAAAAAGTCAAAACATTCGTAAATGTTGTCGTAAAATACATTTGCAGTAATATTCACATACACTTTAATAATTCCTCAACATCTTCACTGATGCGTGTATCAAAATACATAATATTGTTTACCACATTCACCTACGCCGCGTCAATTTCACGGCAAAGATTCGTCACAAATCAGAAAAAGTTGTATTACAACAATCTCACGGAGTTTGTTTTGAGTTGTCAGAAAAAGGTAATCTTCTCGGGAACCATTCGCTTATGAACGAGTGGAAATAAATAACGCTATTGCATTTTACACTTTTGACTCAGTCGAAGTAATATCCAAGACTTGCGACGAACGCCAAAGACATTTTTTAGGACTCTCGCAATGTGACTTGCTCGTTGGCCAGTCTCATCCTTTGAGTTGCTCACGACGGTCGCGAGCTTGCAACTGCCAGTTTCCTTCGAATGAAATTCTTCCAACGCTATTCGATTCTTTTGCGACGCGAAAAGGTGGACTGTCTTTTGAAACAAAAGGACGAGAAAAAATGAAGGAGGAACGGAAATAGAAGAGAGGAAAATGCGACGCCCTATTTTGTTTCATTCAGATGGCCGAGATTCGCTCGCCGGTGAAAATTAATTTCCACCGTGGAAACGACCTTTGGCTTGCACTATTCTTTAATTCATTCCGCGAGTTCCGCGCGAAAAAATGGGAAATACTTGCACAGAGCGAGCGAGCTGTTACGTTTAACAAGACGTCGTCTTTCATCGCATTTGAGCTACGTCGATGTTTCAACGTCGTTTTCGCTCTAATCAATGCGCAAACTATGCGCAAGTTTCAACAATTATGAATTTGCGTAAGCTTCGGCATAAAATATTCACAGCAAAGACAAATAACGAAACGCTCGCATAAGCTGGACTTTCTGGTGCTACGCTCGTGTTTGCTATTATGAATATTTTGCTCGCGGCGAGAATTTGCGATTTTTGACAGTTGGTTTAATAATGACGCACTTTTGACATGTAAATCATTTCTACCGGGTATTTAATGTTTTACAATGTTAATAATATTCCACAGCAAATTTGAGGACTGTGGACCTTAATTAATATAGTTCTACATTTCCAGATTGTAATAACGCGTTTCATAAATTGCATTATTTATTTTTCAAATTTTCCTATTTCTAAGTTTTGTTTATTATTGCTTTGGTCAAAGCATCAAATGTGTGGAGATTTCACGCAAAATATAAATTTTAACAACAACCCTTGTTTCCGTAACAACGACATGATTAGAAATATCGATCCGGAAATTCAAATTGCAAATTCTTGATTTCAAGAGTTCACATATAGATGACTCGCTTAATCTAAGTCCAATAATTACATAAGTCAAACTTTAACGAACGGACGACCAAAATTGATGAATGAAAATCAACCGAGAATTTTTGTATATGGGTTGTGCTGGAATTATATCCTACTTGACAATCTACATTAATCAGTTTAAAACAAAATTAAAATCGTGTGAATTATTATTCCCACATTTTAAAAGTGCTCTTGTTTTTATATTTCACATTTTGTTACGGTCTGTCGTTCTTCCCATTCAATTTTTTCCGTGTTGATATTTTTCCGATTAATTTTAAAAGACGTCAAAATTGTATTAAAAGATAAGCATAATTGCGTTTTATAGCATGTAATTAAAATTGATTAACGTAATAAAAAATGAAACCATTGATTTAACGAATTAATGTCCAATTTTAAGAACGTTTTATGATTAACATTATGAATTGAAAACGTGTAATAGCAGTACTCTACACATCAAAATAATAACAATTTATGGAATTCATTATTTTATGCAGCATCAACTTCGGTACTTGAATTACCAGCTTCATCCAAATATGATTTGTTTAAATATGATAATAGCATCGATTCGACTTTGTTCAACCATTGAAATAATACAGCTGCGTAACATATTCTTTTGATTATGCTGTACTGACAAAGCGCCTGCTCGCATACATCAAAAGAAATAACGAATTTGACAAAAATTAAGATCGAATCTTGTTTTGCCGTGTGTTAAAAGTATTTTAATATTTCGTTTTAATCTTAGGCGCAAGGCTGCTCATTGTTGTCTGATAATTTAAATTTTGGCTACAGTAATTTCGCTCACAGACGACGGTTAAGAAAGGCTTTAAAATGTTGTAAAGCTTTGCATTTTTCGCGCCTGAGCGGAATTTGAAATGACGAAATTAATCTGCATTATTAAAACGTTCTTTGTTTTAAAACGCGATTCTCAGTACAACGCATCGTAATATGCAAAACGGCGATTAATTTTGTACAATTTAATATTACACTGTACTGAAAAAAGGAGTCTTATAAATTTCGTAAGTTAAAAACAAAAAACAGAGGTTTTAAAATACTCTTTTCCCGGAATCTTCTTTTTAAAACTACTAATTTTCGAAAATCTTTATTAACGTTACATTCAAATAATCGAGGAAAATAATTTGTGTTGCACTTATTTCTGTTTCAGGTAAGTTGCTGCATTTTTTTTCCAACGTTGCCGGTCTTGTCAAGGTAAATCAACACAAAAACCTTCTAAACGATTTATTCCCGTGATAAATCATTAAAATCCACGTATATTCCAACGTCCTTTAATTTACCTCCATTTTCATTTCGTTCTATTCGCTATATATATCTATTGATCGAGTATTTTGAATTTCACTGGAAAAAGTGGTCTGTTACAAACTATTTAAAATAAGAAGTTTTGTAGTTTTTAACTACTTGTTCCTCTAAGACTTCTTATTTTAAGTAGTTTCAAAATACATATTTCTCTAAAACTTCTTATTTTAAATAGTTTGGAAAAAAATCTTTTTCTAGTGTAGTTGCCGAATTAAATGTTCATCGTGCTTGATCTGTTAAAGTTATTAGTTTAAAATACATTGAGAAAATTAAATTATAACTATGGTCGTTTAAATAGTGATCATGGTTATTATAAATAGAATATCAATAAAATGGTATTATTTCACTATTTAAAACAGTCAGAGTTTTTAACATTTGAAGAATCACATGTAATATCAGATTTCAGTGTTAAGAATTCATTAACATCGAAATAACATTCAATGAAGAAAATTTGAACACAGTTGATTCACCATTTTAATTTTATAACTTTCCTATAAGTCTCACTATTCAAATAGTACCATCTAATTTTCTGAATGTATCAGTTATTAAAACGATAAAGTGTGAATAAAAGAACAGAAGCGAATCTTTCGCAGCATAGAAGAGCAAATCAGGTACATTTGTATGTGCGTTTTAAAGTTGTCTTTTATCAAAAGTTGACACAACTCGTAGCATTTTATTTGAGTATCACCGTTATTATTATTACAAAGTGAAACACTATAAAGCATGACTTTTTTCAAAGTTGGCTGAATATATTTTAAAAGTCGTATAATTCAATTCCCGCTGTGTGCTGTGCTATAAAAATATAACATCGACGCAAAAGTAAATGTAAAACCCCCCCGAAAAACAAAAAGCGCGAAACCTTCATCGTTCGACGAAGTACAAAAAACCCATGCATCTCGTTGCCATTAAGAATGCAATAAAGTCATTTATGTACCAAAGTTGCAGTTGTGCAAAATTGGTCAACAATGTTAGACGTAAAATAATATCAGAGTTGAATATAATTACTTCTCATTGTGTACATTTTTCATTATGCATTAAATAGTACACATTTTTCAAAATGTGCATTTTTTAGTTAGCAATAAAATGTCTCCATTAATTTTCAAGTCCCATTTTTTTTTTTTTTTTTCACTTTCATCGGAGCGCAATATCCAATGAGTGACTATTGCAGGCAACTTTTCTGTCCTCACTGGAAAAAAAGCACTTCAAAACAATATCTAGCTTTCTTGAGACAGCAGAGGAAAAAATGTTAACCTTCAAAATGTTCAATTAATATGTAAAGTTGTTAATCCAATGGCCATTAATGTTGAGCCTAAATTTTCTGATGCTGTTTCAAAATGAGGAAATCTTGGGTTAACATTTAGAGGTTAGCATCGATTTCAATGCTATTTCAAGCTGATTTTTTCCCCCGTGCTTCGCTAAACAACCATAACTCATGATCGTACGTTTTTGCCGTATGTTTTGACGTATGGATCTCGGATGCGGAAAACCGGCGGGGAAAATATTTCGAGTCCGGCATTTTTCACCGTATTAGGATTACGACGTCAAATGCCCTTTGATATATCCTCACTGTCAGGATTACGTCAAACAAGCTGTCGGAAACATAACACTCGATTCTCAGTTGCCGTGTTCAAGCACGCGTTCGCTGTATCTTATATTCGCTATCGATTGATCGAACGAAACCTTCCCCTGCTCCACTTATACCCATCTTGTTGGCGAAGCTTCCCAATGGGAAATTTCCGGAGTTGAACAAATAGCCCGATTAAGGCTCATTACCAGCTGCCAAATTTCGGTGACCGAACTTAAGACTTTACTGGCTTGCCTATATTCTATGACACAAATTTTATAAGCTCTAGCAAAGTTGAAAGACAAAACTGGCACGGTATTGTCTTCCAAACCGCCATTACTGTCCCGATGTTCATTCCAATACTGTTTTAGCATTCGTCCAATGAAGGTTTACCAATCGGCACAACTCTAGCGCCAGTTCGGTAACATTCTTAGCTCAGCTACACATTTACTATTAAATTTTCGAAAGTGGCGTGTGACACAGCATTTGCGCAACCCCAATTTTTTTCAGAACTACATAGAATTTGGTGCTGCTTACATTCATGTATGCATAAATATATGTATATATATTTATGCGCAATATCGTATCTTGTACTGTAGGTGAAGAAATTTTCTATAAAAATATGTCGTTTGCTGATTGGTGAGGTGATGCACATGCTTGATGGAATTATGTAAAACATCGTTTCGCAGTGCAATGAAACGTCCGATCATGCGTTCTACAATCAGGAGCGTGTCACGTGGTTTCCTCCAATGTCTATTATGCGCGGCTTGTCAACCAACCAATTTGTTGGTCGCTGAAATTCGCCACATAATAATCGCGCAAGGATCGTTTCAATCGAACTCCGTAATTCGAATTGACTGACTAGACCAGCCTCCGCGACGCCAAAACGAATTGCTCGGCACAAAAACAATCCGACCAACCAATTGAATCCATCAACCGACAAGTTGCGTTTTTTTATTCTTCCCAAAACCCGGCCGTGTTTTTTACCGAGTCACCTTCTGACGTTTGCGTACGGTTCGTTGATTTTTTTTCTAACGAAATCCGACTGTAGCTGATGAAAAAAGGAACCATCAAGTATGATGAATCAAATAAAAAAAAAAAAAAAATGAAAGTTTAATCAACTATACTTATTCAGATTAGACACTGTTTTTAATGAAAATGTAAAGTAGAAAGAAATCATGAAAGCGAATGGTTGGCATACCCAAGTAAAAGGTGATGCTGTATATGCAAAAATATGTTAACTCCGCAACAATAAGAGTTGCAGACTGGAAAATAATGTTACTTCAGAATAATACTAAATAATTTTCAAGCATTATACGTCTGAATGTCGTCGGTCGATTAAGGCACAATCGCTAAAGCGTAAGATGCAACGGTTTCACCTTGCGACGTCGGTGAACCGACTTTACATTATACTCATTTGCTCGGTGATAAAACCAAAGCGTCTGGCGGAATGGCTTGTCGTTGCAGAAGAATAACTGCCGAAAAATTTTCGATCAAACGTAAAAGCCGGGTCCCCGAGCAACCACGCGATGTATTCATTTGCCGCGCGCAGAATGTTGATTCACAATCGAATAGCGGACTGACATTTATTATTCAAAATGAAATTTTTTTCAATAACTGGGCTTAATAAAGACGCTCCCGTCGGTCGCAATAAAGTCAAAAATTCGTTTCGCCGGAGCGAGCAGATGTCAATATAATGAGGTGTACATTGTCCCGGAGAATCCCGGACCGCGGCATAATTAAACTCTCTTTGAACTTAACGCAACCTCGTAATTGAAGTTTATAAGGCTCAACAGTTTGTCGCTCGGACTTTTTCGGTATTGCCAAGTTCTTTCGTTCCTTCTGTTGCACCGTGATTGCAAATATATCGTTGTTGATGGAATGTTTGTTCTCATATTAGTCAATGGCTTCCCTTTTGATGTAGATTTCAATTATTCGCACGCGCTGGTTTCGTATCTATTTAATTCGGGATTGCGCGCTGCTATCTATGGCTTCCATTGTGCCACGCAACCTTGGTCGTAAAGTAACACCTCTGGTTAATACGCTACTTAATTCAGATTTGTACCTAGGACCAGCATTGAAATGCACTTGCGAATACGTAATTCCAAGGGTATGCATCGAATAGACAAAATGTATGAAGAACAATATCTCGAAATATTGTATGTTCGATAACTCCGCGGGATTTAATGTAGATTCAATGAATTCGTGCAGTCGGTACCAATTCGACTATCAACTCTGAAAGTAAAGAATATCAACTAATGGAATAACCAACCACAAAAACGAAACATCAAAAAATATTCTAAATTATAAGCATCAACATCCGTGTGGAAATTATAAATTGACAAGATATAGGCCCAGTCTCGGCGGCCAATGTACGGTCGTCGATGAGTGACAACGGCGACAATGTGAATTTTACTTTTGTATTTATATTTATTTCTTATACTAATAACATGCCGAAGATCGGTCATTTGCAATCAACTAAATTTGATATATTGTGCCAATTATCACTGTCGGCAAATTATACATATTTCCACCTAAGCAACGTGTCATTACCCGAAATTTTGGTAGCAACGACGTTAAACATAACAATTTCCGACGCCAGTAGATGGTCGGGTCATGATCGAGCAACGCCAACTTATCACGATATCGAAATAACATTGCCTTTTATCAGAGATTATGAGCCAATACCGCAGTTTACATTCACGTTCGAGGGCACATCACTGTTCAACTATTTGAAATGTTGGCACTCTTAAAGGATTGCGGGCGCCAGGGGCGTCGAAAGGCGAGTACGCAAATTGTACTTACAAGACCGTCTTAAATTGAAATAAATTTCTATCAAGATATTAGACCATATTCCTCGACATTATCCCTCTCAACACTAACGGCAAAGTGGTTCTTCCGCGAAATCTCCAACGATAATGCTTCCTTTCTTCATCTAGTGGCACTTTAATCTTTCCGGGTCACTCCGTATTCTAAATCGATCAGCGGTCGAACGAACCAGCGAACGTTTCGGCAACGGTATAACTCCCCTACCCGTCTGGCGATCTTCGACTCGCCGAAACCCACGTATTATGCACGTCTCTGTGGCGGCATTAATTACGACGTGCCCGGCAAGGCAAGATATCGAACAAGAAGCGAAATTATCGAAACTTGTTCTCCGTCGCATTTTAATTGCGCTGGTAAAAAAGTCGCGTCTTCGGCCGCAATTAATTACACATCGAAAAGTGTGCATAATCACGATATTTCCGTGGAATTTTAATGGTCAGGCCGTGGGTACGAAATCTTTATGCACGACAAATTATTAGCGAAGCTGAATTATATAATCACTGGCGAAGTAATGACGTGCGTCCTTGGTCGGTTCCCTCTCGCTCTAATTTCCGTTGGGTTTTAGGCCTAATTTCGCTTGCGAGCGTTTTAATTACTTCAAGCTGTTTTTGCCCATTCATCGGCGGTTCAACAGGGCTCGCGAGGTAAACTTTTTCACTCGCTGAAGTTTGTTGTTATTAAAAACTTTCTTCAGGCGGATATATTTTATTTTTTTGTATGTACGCACTGTAGACCCAGTGCAGTAAAACTACGTTATATGCAGCGTAACTCAGTTGCCACAACTTTTTTACAAAATTTTACATGAAACGTGTTAAATTTCATTAGCTATCAACTCTTCGTGCTATGTATTTATTCGAAATGAAAGTGTAATTTTACCATTAATAGCAAACAGAGTGACTAAAGTGGCAAAAACATAAGTTATTTCAAACTATCATTCAAAAGTGAAATTTTTCGACTCTTTATATTACATAAATTTATGTGATTATTTAAACAAGTATTTTTGCCATTTTCGAAGTTTGTTTTGCAATAACATCAAAATACGTACTATAACTGCGTGCCTTGATCGAAACATTAAACTAATATCATTATAAATGACTCTGATATTGAAATGACGTTAAATTACCATTTTCGATTAAGTTAATGCGTGCTATCGATCAGACCGCCATTATCCGAAACGTCAAGCGCCTTTAATTCCCAACTAAGTAGATATGATTTCTTCCCGCGACGAAGCCTCTTCCGTGTTTTATTTGAAATTACAACATTTGACAATCTGAACAAGAGCAGTGCCGAGAGCCGTCCTTTTAATATTTCAAATCTCGTGCTCAGAAACATAAAAATGTCGAGTTGTGATGTTCACGGTGAATCTGTTGAAAAGAGCCGAGATATGAATAACGCATTACTACGTCTTCAAGTATTGATCACATTGTTTCAATGAACATCTCCACCTTTTTATACCCAATGATATTGAGATGCACAGTATCTATTGAATAATGTTAAGTCGATAACAATTGTATTTATTCCCTAATATTGAAAAAATTAACGTAAATTGCAACTCAAAATTTCAACAAAAAACAAATCATTTATTATTAGATATATCTGATAAGTTTGCATACGGTAAGTTTCGTAACTTATTATTTTGAATGCAGAAATATAATTAATCGATGTTGTTGAAAAAATTTCAGCTTAATTTGTTATGTCATGTTAGACAACGAGGAAGAACATTGAAATAACATTAAAAGTGATGCTAACTTTTAAATTAACTTAGATTTTCTTCATTTTGAAACAGCATCGGGAAACCTTGGCTCAACATCAAGGACAGTTGAGTTAATAAATTCGTACTTCGATTCAACATTTTAAAGTTAACCTTTTTTTTCACTATTTTAAATCAATTTTTTTCTCGTGAAACCAATTTTCGTTTTCGAGATAATGTTTCTCTCTCTATCTCTACAGAATAAGTATAAGTTGTAATTGATAATCAGCGTGACAAAGAAATTAGTAGTTTTTGAAACTAATTTGAAACGTTTTATGAATGTCTCAATTCTCGGAATTTCCAGCATTGAATCAACCGAAAAATGTCTCCCATCATCATTCGCGGTTCTAAATTACGTCCACAAATAGCCATCGTCCTTTTGCCAGCTGTTGTTTCTATTAGCTGAGAATAAGGGCGTCTCTCGATCCCTGAAACAAAATGTCTTCGTCCTTTTCCGCGAGCGATATTAAGACATTACGGAAAGCCGTCGGAGCGGGATTTGAATAAAAAACAAATTTTGCATATCATTAGCAGAAAAATATTTTACGAGACATTTTCGTGTTATTTTATAAGAGTCGGGGAGAACGACGGCGCGGTACAAGTCGAATGTTTTTCTTCGGCGAGCCACATTTTTAGAACCCACTGGAGAATCTTTACATACACTTACGCACTCCTCTATTATTCGAGCTTGTAAAACAGCCATTTTCATTTCCAGCCATTATCCGCCTTGAATCCTTAACGGCGTGTATATACATATATACGTGTACGTATAAATGCATATGCATATATATATATATATATGTACATATATATAAACCGCACGTAGAAAATAACTTTGCCAGTGTTATCAATTTAATTGCTTATGCAAGTCATTTCAATTTTTGTTTTACTCATAATAATCAATTGCAAGTTGACCCTGAAAATTTATCAAACTAAATTTTTTGGCTAAAGTAACAAAATTTCATCAGTTAAATAATTTAGGATGTATTTATACAAAGTTGTTCGCTTACACGTGAACCTGTACACGCGTACTTCCCACTTTTAATACTCAAAAAATCTCCTTAAAACGTCAATTTAAATACAACGTTGTTCGTGGGGAGATTAAAGAAAGGAAAACACCTTAGCGTTCCCAGAGGGAAATAAATCGCGTCGTACGTAACAACGTCGCGAACGAAAAAAGGACGAGTGCGTTGTTTCTCAATAAATGGCTCTAAATTTGTATTCCTCTTAGCGTTGCAAACGAAACGAATTTACATGTGCTGAACGTTCCATTTGTCGTTGCATGAGAAATCCTAGGTGCTCGATTGACCGTGGAACCATCGCGGCGAAATTTCGGCTTGCAAATAGATACACTCAATCTAATCTCACGGTAGAAATGTCGCGGTCAATAATCCGAAGTAAGATACGGTCTGATTTGATGAGCCAAGGTGCGTGATTCGGAGTGATAGAGCTTTTGAACTGATGCCTCAACTTATTTGGAAATCTCAAGCCAATTTTGTTGATCAGTCTATGATCATACTTTAGCGTCGTGAAGTTATTTCATTTTTTATACAATGTTATTTTTTCATGAAAAGAAGGATAAAAATCAATATTATGTCAAACCACTGTCATTATTTTATCAGTCGGAAATCTATGGCACTGTTTCATATTCACTTTTTATTGTTGTGATTTAGTAAAAAAAAGATATTATTTTATATTTTCATATGCTGAATACGTTTTAATCATAGAATACCCTCATTCGTTTACCCTTTTCTCACGGAATTGTCTGAAATACGGCAAGTTCCGAATTAATTATAGAGCATTTTAAAAAGGTACGAAAAGTACGGAACGGTTCATATCGCTAAAAAATGTGTAAGTCATTGAAATCTTTGAAATTTTTGCTGGAACATTATCTTCCAAAAACACCGGTAATCAACTTTTGTCGTTTATAAATGTCGGTTCGTTTGGGATGCCAAGTATGTACATATTCATCTCGATAATACTACACATAACCTACTACACATTTACTTATGCATTGCTGCTTTCTCGTTGCAATTATAAGCTAGCTGCAGCGCTAAGAGAGTATTATTAGTCACATTTGTATTCATTCTTGATACTGCCTATGCATAATTATCAGAATAATGAAGGAGAAAATCGTCAGCTCTATTTGTTGCGCGAGAATGCACTTTTGCTGCTGAATTGCCACTAATTTGGCTCTGCTTTTTGCTACACCTTTTCTCCGCCATTTCGCGACACTTTTTCCCGCCGCCCGAAACATTTTGTCGCACATAACGCTGCGCAAATACGACGCAGCCACGGACGTCTGACCAATCGCACAGTCGTACCACTTGAAATACGAGACTGGCAAATATTTAAATTCTTATTTATTTTGTGCGGCGTTTTTGCGGCTCCGGTGTTTAAATATCATTCGAGAAGGAGCCGTGAACCGGGGCGTGCGGTTCCATTTGATCACCGCGGTTTTAATGCACTTCCGCGCGTTACTTCGCGAAAAGTAATTTCGCGTGAAATATGCTGCCGCGAAACTTTTCTGAAAAATTTCTTACCCGTAATTATGTACAAATGTGCGCGTTTTTTTGCCTTTTTTCCTTCCTTTCTTCGTTTTCATTCATTCACTTTTGATTATTTCCTTTCTTTATCAATTTTCGACGGTCGTGTAATTTAAATCAATGTTACGTTGCGTTTGGACAACGGTAACGCGCGTGTCATTACTTTTCCGCCATTTTTATGTGAATACATTTTATTCTAAGTAATTTTTAAGTGCAAGAGAGCGTTGCCCGAGCAAGATAAATGAACGACGGCTTGAAACAAAGAAGAATCGCGACGGAGCGGGTAAGCGTTACTTTTGTTCGGAAACGATTTTGTAATTTTAAGGAATTTCTTTCCAAGTTTGCTTTCAATTGAAACGAGCCTTGTGAAACAATTTTGTAATGCAATTAAGAAAAAGCGTGCGTTGTTTTAATTGGCTAAACATCAATGTTTATACACGGTTAAATTTTTTTATTTGAATCACAAACAATATAAATTATTAACGATAATGCTTACTCTTCAAAAAAAAAAGGCTGTACTGAAAAATCGTGATCTATTTTGCTTGGTATTTTGGAATAATCTGTTGGGTGGTTTGTTTGATTGTGATAACTTTACCGAACGAAGATTGAAAAATTGAAATTTTCCCCTATTCCTCGCAATAAAATGTGACTCGCTTAACTTATATGATATCACGTTCAAGCGTTATTTTGAGCCAGCTTCACCTTTCACTTTATTATTTAGGATAAGAGTGATTTTAAGAAACGTGTTCTATGACGCAAAATACTATTACATTTAAATTAAAAGTTCATTATTGTCAGTGTCATACACTAAAATAATAATCAACTAACTTTCAGTTGGATGTTTATGAAGGTAATTTGAATTAAGCAGTCTTCAGTAATAATTACGTTACAACTTTAGAAAAAAGTAGCTTTAATGATTATTGTCCTACCGTAGATTAGATAGATAGTGAATCTGTAATGTTATAGAGATCACTTTACACCAGTTTCATTATACTGGATTGCCGAAACTACGCTGAAGATTTCTCGTGGCATCAAAAGGAAAGGAATGCCGAAGTAAAATGACTTGCTGAGATCGAAGTGCAAATTAAATGAAATTACATTCGAAGTACTTTATAAAAAGTATTGAATATATACACACGATGATTTTTGTGGAAGCGCAAAAAAGTTCTTTTTCATTAAGAAAAATTACAATTAGCGTAATTGCCGTTTACTCGGCATTATTGATTCAACGCAAACTTGAACCAATTCATTATCCGATTGGTGAACGTAAATGTCTGATGGAAAGTATTTTCATGGCTCGGGTGTACAAGCTAGTGATTAACTGAAAGTAAATATTTAATTATATTTAATAAATAACAGTTGATCGATTTGATGATTTGAAATTGTAGCACCTCAGCATTAATTAATTGTATTGATCTTATCGGTTCTCGCTTATTGTGAAATTATGAATTTTACTGCAGTAAATGCACAAATTGACAACAACGGTACATAGTTTGGGCAATAAAAAAATATCAATGACATTTGTGAATAAAATAAAAACCGAATTAATTAAAACACCTTAAATAAAAAAAAATGAATTAAATTATAGCAGAAATAATTAAATTTTCAGTGTGGAAGATCAATATTAATTCGTTACATTTTTAACAACATTTTTTTGTCCATGCCAGCCCACTGTGCAACGGTCCTACTATATCACAACAGCTACCCACGCAAAATGAACTTTTGCGAGCCCCGCAGTCTATAATTCAAAAATTGCGCCATTATCGCAAATTCGCCGGCCGTGGTGGGGGCGACGAGGGTGGCAAAGAGAACGCGCTTTATGCGCATCCAAACTATCATCGGGACATTCGTAACTTCGGCACTTCGGAACAGCCGTACACACGTCGTGCATGTACAAGTTTATACACTCGCACGCCCACATGTGGCCTTGTGAGTTATAGGGTTGCCGAAGTTATCCGTAAACACAAGTACAACGGATGCCGTAGACTCGTTGCGGGTAGTGTTTAATGTGACTAGGGTGCCCCAGGGAGATAGTAACACTTTATACCTGCCTCTATTCGTGGCCCGATCCTTTTCCCGCCCAAGCCCTTCTGACGAACATAGGCCAAACTTATGACGAATATTGTTCGAAAGTTCGGAATTCCACCTTTTTTACTATAACAACAACGTTGTAATTAATGCAAAATCGTTACTTGCTAGCGAACGTATTATTTGCCGGGCGAATAACGTTTTATCAATACCACCTGCTATAATTTTAATGGCAATACAATTTGTCAAAGACTTTCCTATTTTGATTCACCTTACAGTCGCTACTAAAAACCAAGTTGAAATTTTTAAAAAATTTCGTTGCAATGGACAGTTATTCTTGACGCAATCTAAATATTTTACGTGTCTATTTAATTGTCATTTGTCAAAAAAAAATCTTACAATAAGTTCGACGTTATAATTATTGTTATGAACCTTTTGGGGTAAATTTTATGGAAATGGAACAATCACCTATACACGAAATGTGTATATATACTGTACTAAATTAATTTTCATTTGTATGAAAGCTACGAAAAATTCGATAAAACCGACAAACTAACCGTCGATTAAGCAACAAATTTTTTTACGTCTTTATCGTCCCCGCGTGATAAAGCTGGTCATTCGTTGAGGAACACTTTTACGGATACATTTTCCTGATCATTGCCCATTCGTTGTGTTACTCATTGCAGAGCCATCTCTTCGGGGAATATAGGCCAAGTTGCCGACGGATATTATTCACAGCGAGATTTACATTTTTACGATAGCTTCATATTGTACGATATGGGACTACATAGAACGGGAATTCTAGCCATTTACATATGTACTTGTTCGGCAAAGATTAATGTCTTGATTATTTGAAAGTAAACACTCGTTATGTACAGTCGAGCTATAATGATCAAAGCAAACGCGGCAACTGTCTCGCTACACCTGCACGTATATTAATACTTGTTTACGCGCGTCGTTCCTGATAAAACAACTTAAGAAAAATATCGTCGGCGACAAATTTTTTTTCTCCAAACACCACGATTTCACGCGCATTTATATGTTCATTAGTGACGCGCTTTTGTTGCGATTCTTCTTTGCTGAGGAATTAAGAGAGACGACAATTTAGAAGTTGAATGGAATTCGTGTCAGTTAGATTTTGTAGGAAGTAAAATGATTTGAAATAAATGGAAAGGAGGAAAGCGTGCTAAAATACTTTACGTATTTCTTTAACGTGAATACCAAATGAACTTTTAATTGATAAAATTTGTAAAATAAGAATGATCCACAAGGAAAGCATGGAAGTGGCTTCAAGTCTAATCACGAAGTAAAAATAATTCATCGAACAAGCAAATGGTGGCGTTGCTTAATGCGAGAGCCAAGTCGTAACCGAGGGTGGGAAGGGGGACGGGGGGTAGACAGAATAAAAAGAAGGACGTCGGCCGAGAAAATTGGTTCTTAAGCATTTAAGAAGCGAATGTGGTGCTCGTTAATTCGAGTACGTATCCTTAGTTCTCGGGACACGCAACGAAGTACATAAACCGGGCGTCCAATAATCGGCGAAAAAGTGTACCGCTCATGTAAATAAAATTATCGAGTCAATAATAACGCGACCCCGGTCGGACGGCCGATCGATTCTTTTTGTGGGAAAACGATTAGCGTTGAGTTGACGGGCCGTGTCGGAAAATGCGAATCGCTGGTCTATTTGAACTAACGACCGGACCGCGGTGCAAAACCGAAGAAAAGAGAAAAAGAAAGAGGAACGAAGGGGCAAAAAAAGCGGAGACGACGGAGGGAAAAAAAACGAAAGATCGGGAGAAGAAAAAAGGAAGGAGAAGAGAGGACGAAATGTGGGCGCGGCAATTCGGTCGGTTGTTTTATCTCGAGTCCGATCGTCAATTACCCACACCAGTGGCGGCGAATAATAACGCGCGATGCGATCTGCGGGCTTTTTCTCACACGACGAAAAAGCGCCGTCGCGGCTCGGCTTGTTTTATCTCACGGACCGAGACTCGAGCGAGCACGCGCGCACAAAGCATAGCGCCGCCAAGCCCGGGGGTACGCGTGTATTAAAGTGCTCGCGAAAAGCACGATCCAATAGAGTAAATATAAACTCACTCCTCGTTCCTAACCGTGAGAAAACGCGAATGGAAACGTCATATCTTTGATTGACACTTATTTCGCTCGCTTGTATCAACGCAGCTCTTTCATCCTGAAATTACAAATGCAAACACTTCGTAGACAATTGTAGTTTGATGAAATTTGTGACTGGATCGTTTTGAATGAATATTTATTGTAAGTTGAAAATATCTTCAAACTATAATTATTGGTTACCGGAAAACCTCAAATATTAGGCGTAAAAAGAGAACAAGTAAAAAATTACCATTCATTCAAGTCAAGTGATATTCTTTTTCGTAAGAAAAATTTAACAACTTATTTACACGAAGAAAAATGAGTCATTAAACGTTATTTCCGCATTGAATATTTTGCGTGCGTAAATATGCCTACAAATAAACAGGAAGTCGTCAGTTTCGGAACTAATCAATTCACCGAATAAGGTAGCGTTTGAAATATTTCTTCTTAAAGCCGACACGTGAAACATGGTTTGCGAGTAAACAAGCGAGCGGCGAAAAAAGGAGAACGGAAAAAACGCAGCAGGACGAAAAATATTATTCACATTGCCCGTAATAATTATTAATGACCGTAACGATGCTCGCTCACGGAATACGCGGCTTGCGGCGTTTACCAGACTCGAAACTTACGTTCGAAATAAATAACCGGCAGCGGCTGTACAGGCGTAAGTCAGGTCTTACGTCGTCGCGCGCTTTAAATCTCGCTACGCGTTTTGATTAACCGTGTCGACAATCGCGGCAATTGATAATGGCAGGTGTAGGCGCGCGCATACACGCCCTCCCGAGCTTGCTATCCCTTTCATATTTCACTCCTTTGCTTCGCCGTATCTCTCATATTTTCGTTGCTGGGTATTCTTTTATGCCTCCCGTTTTTTTCCACCAGCGTTTTTCTCGTTGCCCCGCTGTTTGTTAACCAGGTGAAAAGCGCTGCCGCCGCAGCGCCGCGGCCGTGACAAAAAAGGCTGCACTGCGATCGCGAAATTTTCATCATCCGTGATTTATGCGCGGGAATCGGCACACGACGTACGTGGCACAATTGAAAGTAGAAGTTCCTCCCACTTTGAAACCGGCGGAACGAGTTTATCATCTTGGTCCACCGAGTATTCGCGCGGGTTCTTTTCGATTAAAAAAGGTCAATGGAATCCGTCACTGATTGTTGGTTATATATTACGTGAGAAATTGTTGGAAATAGTTTTTTAAAAACCAAACTTTCGGGGCTTTGTGTTCCGACGATTTCGCGCAATATTCTCGGTAGCGAAAATTAAATTGTCCCTCGCAAGGCTCTTACAACGAATACGAAGGAGCGAGAAACAGGACGAAGGCGTGATAAAGTAGACGATTTTCCATCAAGGACGAGGATTTCGTTATGAGAGAAAAAAAAAGACTGAAAGGAAAACGGCACTTATATACCGGTCTACGAATCAATTCAGGACAATGACGCTGCGACACTGACGACTTGGAAACTAAAAATAAGTAACACGAACACTGCGAGCAGTGGATGAATATATCAAATCCAGTTGGCACATCGTAATTTCGCGAGACAACAACACGCATTATTCGTGGGCACTCAAGCTAAGAATGCGCATCGGCGAAAAAACCGCAACCGATCGCAAGTACGGGCGACATAACAGTTTGGATTTCCTATTCGCGTTTAACTTCCACATGCCAAGTTTACAAACAGTTGAATTGTCAACATCAACAAGCCGGGATAACAGCGACAGTAAAACCGACGCTGCGTCGAATGGCTCGCGTCCGTTCTGGAAAGCGGTCTCTGGATACTCAAATAACGATGATCCCAATAATCATCAAAAATATACGTCCTACGTAATGCGAAAAGTTCGGGGTTTGTTGGTCCAAACGACACGTCCCTCTCTTTCTCTTCCCTATTCCTTGTCTTTTTATTCTTTACTTTGAGATTTAAATTCAAATATGATAAAAGGACTTGAGCCGAATCGAGACGAACGGAATTGAAGGAAGTGAACTGATTTGGAAAAAAATTTTCACCATTTCTGACGAACGATGCAGTCAATGTATTGAAAAGTTAACAGATTCTTGAATGAATAAACAAACTGTGTTATTATTAAATTCATTACTCAAAAAAAAAAAAAAAAAAGAAAAAAAGTTAAAAAGAAAAGAAATTGTTAATTACAGAAATCAAAACTTCGCCAGTCTACTTTAATATTATTGTAATAATATCCGTAATATTTAATAATCAGTTCGATTTCTCATGGTCATCATAACATAACAGACATCTTAAATACATTCGAAAACAAAAAATCTTCTTCGATAAATTGTCTTTTTCGTCGATGCGATTTTTTAACTATTGTTCAACTTAATTATCCACGCTATTTGATCACCACATCGCTATCATTTTACCCTCATTTCTCTCGTACTTGAGCTCGCTCCGACTCGAAACACCGGCTTAACAAATGTTTCCGCAACTTTGACCCCGCGTTTGTACGCGGAATAACTCGAGGTGGTGAAAATTGTGACCGTTGGGTACAAAGGGCCAAGCTGGCTATTCGGGGCCGGGCTGGCAGAATGCAAATCGCGCGGCGGCACATAATGCACTCGCAGGGTGGGATGGGACTCTTTGCCGGCCTGAATGAACAGCCCCGGCATTATTGTTACAGCAAAAAAGAAAGAACAAAATGGCGATAATTGCAGCCCCACGATCATCTCTTATGAATTGGTCCTTTCGGCTGTTAAGAGGCAGAACCATCAGTCAGTCAGTCAGTCGAGGAAACCGTCGCCGCGTCCTTCAGGCCATGGCATAAAGATATTTCATTCACTCGCGAAGCGCGCGCTGAATAAGAGATGCAAGGACTGACGTCTAGTATTTACTACGAGGGCGGACGACGTGACAATGCAACTGCTCGTGGTTCGCTGTCATGACGCATTACTGGGCACAAAAGGGGTACGGACAAAACCAATGTGACACGACGCGATTTTCGAGCTGCCAACGCGTGTCTCAACATTGCCGTAACAAATGACGCGCAAGTTGTAAGCAAGTCAAGCCGCAACCCCTTCAATCTTTCGGCCCATAACTGCAGCCTCTTTCGCCATTAAATTTCCTTTTAATTTTTATTTTTTCAATTTTTCTTTTTTTACGTGTGCACAATTTTTAATTTTTTCTATCAATCAATTTAAACATGTAACAATCGTGGACGTGAATTTTATATTCAAAATTTCTTCTACTTTTTTATAATTTATTATAGAAATTGTGCACGAGAGTGAAAAAAAAGTGTTGAGAATTTTAAGCTTTTTTTTTCATTTAAAATTAAGTGCATCGAGTCGGTATAGATTTTTTTAACCGAAAAAACACGTAAAATACTTGTTAAATAACAGCACAATATTTTTCCAGATAAGCGAAAGTATCTTTTAGATAAACGTAACTATCCTATCTTTTAACGTAAATAATTCATTTCAATGACCTTACTAAAATTTATAGTAACATGGGGCAGAATATACATGACTTCATTATCCGAATACATAAAATCGTTGAAAAATACGTGCGTGTGCACCAAACTGGGAAAAAAGTCCTTGTTGAAAGAACAACTTATGAAATGTTAGGTCATATTTGGCAAATCAGTGGCGATTCGTTGTTGATCCCATGAAAAGTTACTATTCGCAATACAAAAATTAACTTCACATTTTATGTCAATTTTTAAATGTGGACTTGGCAAATGCTCAATGCTTTTCTGATACATCGAGATTAACTTTTATTTATTATGAATTCAACGTTAATTCGCTGTATTTTTGACGACTTTTTTCCGTCAAGTTATCCCAACGAAATATTATCTAATTGAACAATTTCCGATAAATACGCGCATCAAATATTATGATCAATGAAATATTTTTAACGCTAGCTTTAACGATTCCAGACATGACGCAAAACGTTATTTTTCTTTTTTTTTCACACTTCACCACGTTCACGCGCTAAACGTAAAATAGAGACGTAAATTCGTCAAGAGCAAAAATTGTTAAGCGCCGCTTAATCGCCGATGGACAAGTCGCCAAAAACCGTGAGTGTTTACAGTTTTTTCGCTGGCTTAATAATTCAGAATTGGAGGTGACAATTACCGCGACACTTTTCGTCACAAATCACACTTCCTTTTCGTTTGCCGCGCAGTACATTGATGTTTTTGGCTCGTGAAAAATGAAGCAACGCCGCCCGCATGCTGGGATAATGAGGCCGCCCCCCCTCTTCCCCACCCCCTCCTTTTCCTGCTTGTACTTCGTACTCTTTTTTCCTCACAACTTCGAAAATTTCATTATCTCGATACTTCAAACCGCAGGTGTTATTAAATAGTAATTGAATTAGCGCATCCGGGATAAAAAACAGTCTAAAGCTCTTGGCCGATCACATCGAATTAATTCTTTTTTAGTTGTTAAATTAAGTCGTATAATTGCATTAGTGATATTCGTGCTTTACGTTTCTGTTATCTGTTTTCGCGGCAACATAAACCGCGCCATAATGTTTCATTGTCATAAATGCAAGGATGATATTTTATGAAACAAGTTACTCGCCGCTGAGAAGAATTACGTACGTAAGCAATAAGACCATCCTCATTGGTGTTATTTTATTAAATGCCTTGGAATTTGTGTCGCGTTTCCAACAGTCGTTGCAATAATTTATTCACTTTAGGTATAAATAGTTTTATTGTTTGCAAATGAAATATACATTTTATTAACACTTTTTTATAATTTTCTATATTTCAAATACTTTATTTAAAAGCAGTTCAATTTCGATTGATTAATTTACTACTTGATTAATAAGCAAGGAATAATTTATCAATTTGCATGTTATTAATCGTTGTTTATTTGTAACTTGGTGCAAATTATTATATTAAGAAAAATGACGTAGTCGAATTGAACTGAGTTTGAATTCTAGACAACTTTTCACTGAAAATCCCTTGTGTGTCAGCCCCATTGAAAATTTCAATGGAAATAAACATTTAAAAGCCTTTTAAGCGCGGTCCACTTCACACGGCCAACGCAAGCACTCTTTTATAGAAGCTCAATGATAATTACTTCATTCCAGTGAATAATTAACTTGTATCTTCAAGTGAAAATTCGGAAAAAAGAACATATATGTAAATATGTATAAATAAATTAAAAGCTCAACGAAAATTGTTTCCAATCGGCGCAATTGATCGTGAACTATATAATAGAATTAAGAAGCAATTCTTCATTTAGAAGTAATTCTTCTAAATGAGAGTTCATTTCCGGTTTCGAATTTATCTGATTTATTGTTCGACTTTAATTTCTGTCGTGAGACTGGGAGTAAATGAATAAAAAAAAAAAGTTTCCCGCACGTGCGTTTCTCAAACATTTTATAGCGTTGAAATTAGAGGGGGTGAAGTTATCAGCCTTCAAATGGCGAGCAAACATAACGCGCGTGTAAGTCACATATTCAGTAATTCAAAGCATTGTGCGACGCGGTCAACACCTGGTTGTACTTGAAATTACGCAGTGAACTGCTTTTTATTCGAACGTATGGTCTCGCTAGTGCGAATAGAGGGTTTCGAATCAACTCACGCGACAGATTTGCCTCTCAAACATTATGTATTTGTGGTTACATTGATTATTGCAAGCGAGATAAATTTTGTAAACTATTTGATGTCCACGTTACCCAACGATAAAACGAATCTAATAGGAATATATTTATAACTAAACATTTTTCGCTTCTACAATAACAATTTTGAACAATGTTTATTGAAGAAAGCAAATGGAAAATATTGAATTCAAGTCATTGACAAATCAAATTTGTGCACCTGGAACTAACGTTTCGGGCGAACTTTAAACGTGACATCTTTGAAAGTCCTAACGTCATAATAATATCTAGCAAAAATCTGGATCGCATCGCGTACCAGATGCATACTAGACGCATGCCGTAACATTGTCAGATTTCAGAAATATAGCACCTTCCGTCCGTTTTCTGCTGTTGTCGCCGTACTTTAGCCGCGCGGCTAAGTTACCGACAGTGAATGATATATGTCATTCACTGTCGGTAACTTGATAAATTACCTTGACTAGTTTGCCAGTTAACAGTATGGTGGCGTACATAAATTTTATTTATTGCTATCTAATATTACGTATCAGCATAATAACAAGTGTACGCATTTAGCGAATTTCGCGAATAAAACATTAAAAATGTAAGTGATTGTAATAATTATATTTTTCTCTGCACAAAAAAAGGATTTCTTTCAATCAACCAAATTTTGGTTGGTCAACCTGATGATTTAGTTTTATTATTCAAATGATTCCTTTCACCATACAAAATCGCTTTTTATAAAATGGTCGTAAGTATTTTTTACACCCAAAGACAGCAATATTTGTGTAAAGTCAAAATATACGCTAAATAATAATTTCAAAATACGGGTTATCGGCAACGATTTATTTACGGTCATACGCGAATAACAATCGAGGATCAATAATAGAGTGCTTTTCATATACTTTAACAATAATCATAAACATGAATAGATGCGGAGTAAAGCTTGCAAACAAATGTTCTATTCATACTCAATCAATTGTGAGGGCGGTAAATGTTAAAACGGTAACTTACATTTGTATACATTGTCGTAACTTGAACGTCGCGATAAAACGGATGGAATTCATCACAAACGGATTCAACGATAATCGACTCGATAAAACTGGACGCATTCGATTGGAAAAATTGAATCATCAGTGGCCAATGATTTATGAGTAGTAATTAATAATGAAAAATCAATGAGGAACGATATTCGACGGATGTGCCGAGCGAACGAATCGATACTAAATGGCGGCCTCAACTAATGAGTGGAGCACTTTTCGAACAAAGATCGAACTTACTGATTAAAGTCGAAAACTATCTTGACATTTCGTCAAGCTCGAAACATTCCGAGGGGGAGCAATTACGCAGTTTTTAATGAGGCGATTTTGGGTCAAGAAAGAAATTAATCAATCAATCGGGCGATTTCTTTTGTCATCTCGTGGGGAAAGCGAGGCGATAATAAATCGCAGTTCCGTGAAATTCGCGGCAACTCGCACTGATATTTCGAGTTAACCTTGTTCGTGAAAATCAGAATCGGAATAGCATGTGGCCGGGTAAATTCAGTCTTCCTGGCAATTAAATCAAATGAATCGCGCGAAAAGACGAGCGTGTTAAATTTGTCACCAGAACACGTTGGCGCATGGAAAACGAGCACAGGCCGACGTGTTATTTCTCGCCAACAATTCGAGAGCCCTCATCAATCGAATTATCATTCAATTGTCTGTGGAAATAATTATCGAATTTCCGTTACAGATAAACGGAGATAAATTTCGCGAGTCTCTTTGGAGAGCGAAATCCGCGATACGAATGTGCGCATACTCGAATGGATAATTGGGTTATTTATATCAGATCCGGCACTTGGATGTTTATTATAACGTCAACGCGCGTTAACAGCATCGGCCAGTCGCAAGGATAAACGATTGCTTTGTCATGGTAACCATCCATCAAGTGGTTTCAAGGCTGAGCTAGTGAAAGATAAATAATGTAAAATTGATCTTCGTTTCAACGGCAACTGAAATTCGCCAATTGATTACGCATTCGAAAAACTAAATATTGAACTCTATAAACGAACCGTCAAATATTGGCGGTTACAGTTACGATGCAAATTCCGAAAATGAGGATCGTTCAAATATTTCGTTGCCGAAATGGAGCGGAATCACCGTTTCGGCAGTGAAACTATTTTGCGTCAATGGTTCAAAACAGGCAACGGCATTTAATCATGCGTTTAAGTCGAAGCCATACGTTACACGACGCGTTAATTTTCTATGAGCTTTTGGTGCACGACTTCTCAAGCGAAAATGCCAGCGAAAGAGCTCGACGATGATCGATATATTTTTGCCCGCGTGGGTTTGGGGCGATTCTGTTTTTATTCGCAGCTCGACGAAATGTCGCCGTTGTGTGCTGCATTTTAATTCCTACTTAAGTGTACCCGACTTGAATTTTTATCCCATTAGTAACAAAGTTACGCAAAAATTAATCCGAGTGTTACTTGCTGATCACGAAAATCTTTCTTGGAGATTCGGGATGAAGAATAAGTAAATGTCGGACGAAACATAATGGTATGAAAAAATGTAAAAAAGGGGATACCAAAAATTGAGATTTTGCGTAAGATTTCCCGACAAGAGTCACGGTAGGAATTTTAAGTGAAATTCTAATAGCGGAAAGGAGCTATTATAATTTCGTTTGTGATTTTAAAGAGCGCTACAAAAAAATGAAATTTTAATTTCAAAAAATATATACTGTAAAATTAAAGTGAAATTTACAATCTAAACGATGCCATAGCTACATTTCACATCTACAACATGTTTCTTTTTTAAAATCTAAACTTCAACTTCACGGATAAGATATAGAAATTGGTATGTAATGAAATGAATAAGCAATTTTAATATTTTACTGTTCTGGGTAAAATAAAAGAAATTTGTTCGGGAATTTTTCATTTCACTTATGTCCCCGATTGGAATTTTGAGATTCCGTATATGTTTTATGATGTCGCTACAAAATGGCAAACCTTTTTTTTTATTACTTTCAAAATTGCGACAAAGTTATCTTTTGATTTTAAATTTATTGAATGTAAATTTAAATTTAATTAAAAAAATACAGCGATCAAAAAAACAACAGTGCATTTTGCGAATAACTGAAATATGTAAATCTTTAGAGCACATTCCGCGAGGCTTCATGTTCGTTTTTCCTTTGTAAATCTTTCCTTTCCTTTTTTGCTCATAATTGATTAATAAGTGATGATCAGAGAGAATACATTAAAAACTGATAAACGAGGAATCGCAATCGATGACTAATGATTGGTTACGATCGATTAACAGGAAATTAGTGTCAGTGAATGATTAATGAGAAATGATCAGTGAAAGTTCGTGAATAATTTTTAAATGACGAGCGAATTAAAAAATCAGCACTTAAAAAATACGGATGTTTTAAGTGTAAGAGATGATACACTTGTATTTTTTATATCTTTCAATGAAAATGATTTTCTCCAGTAATTCAAAATTTCAAAAATAACTAATTAAAAGACACACATTTTTTTCTTAACATCCGTCGTTTCTGAAGTTACTGAAAATAAAAACCAAACGATAATCTATTAAAACTTGATAACAAATAAGGAACTTCCTTTACTGTATAGAACCGTCGTGGTTAATTTTTACTCAAAATTATAAACACCCATTAAAGTGTCGCACTGGAATTCTCAAGAAGGAATTTCACATTGTTAGGTGTGAAATACAAGAATACACGTTGGATATTCATTCGGCAAAACCATGAATTAAATCACAAAGTTCAACCCAAGAAGAGAAAGATTTTAACGCGAAAATGTAGTTGAACATTCTGTGAAGTTTCAGTTAAGCTGGAGCGAATGTTTAATCAGATCCGCGTCTAATTCACTCATGGACGTGAATCTTTGATCAAAGTTTCGGATCAAATTACAAGGACCCTTGGCTTTAGCATCGGAAACGGCAAAATGTTTTACATATATATTTATACATATATGTATGTATATGTATATCTATGTACATAACTGTACATGTGCGTAACATACATTTATATATATTACATATAGATATATATTAATATAACGGTATACGATTGTCAAACTCTGGCATTGGTACGGCATGCGTCTGGCAGATGTCTGGCTCGCAATTACAATCCAAACTTTTTGCTACACCAACTGGCAATTACTTTTTTCGCACGAAATTGCATTAATTGTATTAATTCCCTTATCTTTCACAGTTAATTGCATGTTTTCGTCTACATTTACATAAAAAATCGATAACAAATATTCCATTATTTCCTCATTCGATACTGAAATTAAAAATAAAATACCATTACATTTCACGAACCTAATTAAAGCGCAGGGGTATGTAATTTATTCTGATTTAATTACAGTGACTAAAAAATGTTCCACTTTTTTATTTAGGAAAGTGCTCTGCGAAATTGGATAAATTATCGATAAAAAAGTTGATAGGCAATCAAATTAAAAAGATTGATTTTTTTTTACATCTACGCGTACGCGTAATTGAAAAGCTTGGTGATAATAGCTTTACAGTGATTATATCTTTAATGTGATTATTTAGTCTTTCGATTTTTTTCTTTTATTTTAAATTGATTGGTGGATTATAGATTGCGAAATGATTGGGATCGTAGTTTTCGATTAATTCAACATTCCACAATTAGTAACATTCTATAAGTGACTTGACGCTTCTTTTATACCGTTCGGCGATTTTGTCGACACAGCGATATGTAAATCCTTGAATGGAAATATCTACCACCTAATTCCCGAAAGTCTGACACGAGAAATTTTCGGAAAAAAGAGAACAAGGAGTGAGACGACCAGAGAAAGAAAGAAAGAATAGGGTGGAACGAAGATAAGCTCGAGTCGTCGGTATCTTTCATTTCACGAAAGTACAAAATTTCAGCGGTCACATGTTTTTCGTCTTTATGCAAACACAGGAAAAGTATTGCGACAACAGAAAGGAGAAGCATTGACAGTGTATATTACAGTTTGTTTGTAACAGTTATAATATAGTTTTATGAGCTTATAAAGGAAGCTTCGATACAATTTCTTTTCCTTCTGTTTTTACAAAAAAACGACAACAAATTATACTCAAGAATTTATTAGTTGTTTTATTATAACTTGAATAATTTGCTGAAACAAATGAGATTCGAAAAATGAATTCGAGCTCACTGTAAGCTAATAGCTATTTTCAAACCGAAATTGTTAAAATTGAAATAAGACAAGAATCATCGTTCGAAACAGAAGCCGAGTTCTCAGATGGTGAAACGATCAGCATTGGAAAATGCGTCTTTCATGAGCACGCCCGTCCCTATTTTCTAAACATGGGATCTGTTTTGTCGGCGCCTGTATGTACGCGAAAATTTATGCCAGGCAATATCGCTGCGCGTCGACCACGTCACAACGCGCGACGAAATGTTTACGCGAAAAGAAGGAAGAAGGAAGTGTCGGCGGCGGCGGCGGCAGTCTCGCGAAGCAGTTTTCGGCCCGACTTTCCAAGCCCCTCGAAAAAGCGGCAGCGTCGAGACTGTCACCGGATCTCTTTCTGCTTCGCCACTCCAAGTCCCCCGACAGTCGGTTTTTCCATCATAAAGGGTGGCAATTTCAGTGAGAACATGCGCTATGGAGAACAAAAATAAGATCTCCTATCACTACGCACTTGCACCCTCGCAAACCCTTCCGACTCACACACACGCGCAAGCTGTTGCAAGAATTACGCATTAATACGCGACCATGATCAATATTTTACATTTCTCCTCATCGCCATCTCATTTTTTCCTCTTTCGACTTCTTGTGCCTTATCTATGCCCTTCTTCCTCTCACTTGTCCCTTTCGCCTTCGCATCTTTGTTCGCAATTTTTCAATGTTTTTACATTCCACGACGACTGAATATTTTATAAAAAGATTTCTGTTACTTTACTCAACAGAAATACTATTCGACTTGCTGCTTATTTTTCATATTAAAAGTGATGCGACGTGAGAAGGGGAAATCGAAAAACACCGAAATAAGATATATCCGGTGCGTTTGTGGGTGAGTATACACCTCGGGCGGAAGATTATCACGTTTGAGATTCGCGCACAGTCGGATATGTTGGATTGGCAAAGAAAAAGTGTACTGATGCGATGGAAGCTGATCGGTTAATAATTGCGGAGGACAAATGAACTATAATGGACAATGTTTGAATGTCGATTTCAAAGCACACCTCAACGGTACCAATTTTATTCTCAGGCAATATTTAGGCAGTCATATTAAGCCTTTCTCACATTCTCATGAAACCTCACAATTATTCTCTTAATAGTCTCAAATTCATCATTGATCACCGCCTTCTCACTGCAACATTAATAACCCGGCGTTCTCCATCAATTATTCCCGACGACTCCTTTTGCCTTGGCCCCCAATGTAATTTCTCAATATCACAACGTCAATGCACGTAAAAAATGTTTATGCGACGAAAATGAGCGCGAGGCTCATTTATCCGAATTCCGGGCGCCCGATTCGCTGCACTTGCGCAATCTTGGAATACAATTTCGCGACGCGCCGCGGGAGAGCGTCGCCAATGCGCGCGCGAAGACGGATTTCGCCGAGCTGCGGAAATAAATATTGTCTGCGCAGGAATTAATCAGACGTAATTCCCGACACGCGAGCGTCGGAGGAAGGACGGTGAAAACAAAGTGTAACCTGTGTCTATTTCACGGCGAGCGGAAAACGAAAGGGGGGCGTGAAAAGAGTCGCAACTCCCTCGTACATACGTAATACGCGCCGTTTGTAATGGCATTTCGCGTGGCACGAATAATACAACATGCTATACATAAATGCATCAGGGTAGCAGCGTCACCCCACGCTCGCTCTCTCGCTGGTACTCCCTTTCATTTATGACGTGCCGAGTGGTTGCAGGAAGCTGATACCAATTAAGACAAGTAGATGCCGACGGGGGTGCATCAGCAGGATCAAGACGTTGACGTCGACGACTGAACTTGAATAACTCACGCTTGTACACAGTTTCGCGGAATTATACTAACAAGGCGCGGTCTTTTCGGATCTTCGTCGTCCTGCGGATTTCTTTTTTTCTTTTCTTTATATATATATATATAAGTTTGTCTTTTTTTTATAATATCTAACTTTGCGACTTCGTCATGGTAATTTTCTATCGAATCCCATTGCAGTCAAAAAATGTATGGATCATTTTTATCAGTAGTCCGCACTGGAATTCTACGCGAATACAGCGGATGTCCATACTACGCAAAGTATTCTAACAACCGTTAAACAGCGAACTCGTATCTTATATGGAAAAAGTTTGTGATAAATGCAGGTGTGGTAAATGAGGCAATGGAACTGAACGAAAAATCTGAATACATTTTTCGTTTGTTTAGGTAACATTTTTAAATCATGGTAACAGATTTTCGGACAGATTTACTTAAAACACGGCAGGGTTTTGTTTTTACGTATTCAGTACTTGGTTTGTTAACGTTACATCGAGTTTTTATAATTGCTCGTTTGTATGCCGTTTACGCTCGCCGTTGAATCACCTTAGACATTGGCCCCGTCCGACTAATTTGACGCTTATGCGTTCTCCGTGAAAGTTATGATGAAAAACGTGGTTGAACGATGCAAATCCTTTTGTATTATAGTCTCATAAAAAGCGACAATAATGCTTAAATGAAGAAATGATTTATTTAGAAGCAAACGTTTGGGTTTCGAGAAATTTTAATGCATTGAATCCTGTTATCATTCCTAGCGTTCTCCTCGGACTTAGCCATGAAACGCAATAAATCGTATCCAAACGCGTTTTCGGTAATATTGTCACCGCCATGTAAATTTATTCGCATAAATTACTCTTTTATACAAATTTGCTTCCTTGGCATATTGACGAAGTGATAACGCCACTGTAACTTCCTATTAAAGATTAGTAACAGCTCACTGGACAATAATAAGATTTAGATCTAGCTAGTGCTTTGAGTTGACTCAATGCAAACTTCGGCTTCAGCCGATTTATTGGATTTGCGATTTTTTTATTGGCGATTAATTGAACGAAATTTGTTAGTTTAATTATTGGGATTCTCGGCGAAAGTTCAATTTATCGGAACAGTAATCAAAATGATGCAAAAAACTGATGGTTTTTGTTTGTTTCATCATCATTTTTAATTAATTATAAAACATAAAACATTATTTGCCATATCGGAAAGATTGATTGAAATTTAAAACACTGTCAGTCGTTTTGAATGTAAATACTGACATTTTTGATAGAAAGAGATCAAAAAGAGCTCACTCAAATTATTTTTTAGGTCTCTTTTGTATCTCTTTTCGAGGCATAAATGGTAACTACAAAAAAGTTTTGAAACCAAACATCAAAAGTTAATCTTTTGATTACAATGAAATCATTACATCTCAAAATTTTTTACACAGAAATCAAGCTGTAATTTATGTAGAAATGAATGTCTTAAAACATTTTTGTAAAATAAATGTATTGCAAAAAAAAGTTTGCAAACTTCTGCGTCTAGTTTGCATTGGAGAAACCGATTAATTCGCCTGAACTGAAAACCTAAAGAATCCCACACAATCATACTACAATCCCAAAGAATCCCATTCGAAATTGAAACGATCATTCGCAGTTCTGCTAATTGAAATTTCTTTGCTCTGTGGAGTCCAATTGACAGAAAGCGGAACAAATCTTGTTTCACCGCCAAGGAACGAACCCGTCTACTCAATCAAGAACAACCGACATTATTTTACGAAGGGATCAATAAGTTTAGAATACCCATCAGAGCTTTATCAGATTGCAAACTACCAAGTCAAGAATATTCAATCTACCGGATTTGAAGTTGAATGTGCATTAACTAATCAGACCCGGTGCTACCAAACTAATTAAACGCCTCGCGCGAAAACCGCGAATTTAATCTTTTAATAATCACTTCCGGCGTTATGCAAAAATGAGCATTCATTAATATGCGGCCGGGGTGCTTGCCTGGCGGTCGGAATTAGCCAGGCCGAGACGAAAATACGAATGGAAAAAGTCGACACGGGAAAGTCGAGTGTGTTATAACTTGTGAAAATCCACGAAAAAGACCCTAAAAATAGCAAAACGGCGAATCAAAGTGAAAAAAAAAGAAAGAAAGAAAGGAAAAAAGAACGAGAAAATGGAGGAGAAATCACGAGGCAAAAGAGAAGATGAGAGAAGTTACTGCGACTGTATATGTAATAAACTTATCTATTCTTTGAGCTTTTGGAAGAGAGCAGAAGAGTGGAAGCATGCAAAGATATAAATATGAAAACCGTGGAACGCACGATCGATCATAACTTTCCCTGCCTAAGCGACTACTCGGGAAACGGAGAATCGCTGAGTTCGTATCTTCAATCTGAACGTGACAAACTCGAAGCACCTATTCGGGTGCATCGCTCCGTATATCCGTTATTCGGGAGTATTCGTGACGGTTATTTTAGGATGATGTGGAGATATATAAGTGGAATATGAGGGATCCCGATGCCACCGTATGATAAAATGACAATCATTATTGTTATTATTGTATCAGACTGAATGACAAACGTTTCACCGTCGACGTCGTCGTCGTCGTCGTCGTCGTTTCAAAAACTCCGCTCACTGCAGTCGTCAAAACCGCCCTTTTGGCAGACAGTTTTGTCAGCAACAGTTGCCTTAATTGAGCCCAGCTAGTCAATTATAATTCTGCAGTCCATAGCAACTAGTCATGGTAATTTTTCTTTGTCATTATGATTTTTTTTTTTCTTTCTTTTTGAAGAATATGATGAAAATGAAACTTGACTTTAGTCCAATGAAAGGTTAAATGGGAGGACAAAAATGTTAAAAGTCATGAGGAGAAATTAACAGTAACGCCACAAATATAAAAAAACTTCATCAGAAAAACAATTAGAGAAATTTGGAAGTAGTAAAAAGTCTTCGATAAGAATATGAATAAGGTAAAAAATGAATATAATCTGTAATTTCCAGTTTCTTATAAGTTCAATAACCGCTTCAATATGATGTATCATTTTTTTTAAACGATAACTTTTTATATTAAATTTTGAACACTGAATATTCAGAATCGCTCGTGTGCAATCGTGGTCATTAATGATTGCACATGACGAAATTTATGGAATGATAATTAATATTAAATGTATTGGCGATCGCTCATGCGTGCATCGCATTCTGTGCCTTATTTCAATGTTTTAAACAGATTAAAGCAAATTAAAACGACTTTAAAGTCTAAAAAAAAGGTTGGAATTCAAGTCAATTTAATGTTGCTTATAGTCATCCATAAATACGAAAATCAAAAATCAAATGATGCAATAATATATTATATTAGACGTAAATTAAAAATTCAAACAAATTCAAACGTATTACATGAATGCTACCCGCGACTTAAGGAATAATCATACGGAATGGTTAATTTTGTCTTACGCGGGTGTAGCATTCATAAATATGGATTCAAATTTACAATTCTGCTATAACAACTCGAAAATACTATGACCAACAAATAAGTCGAAAAAATAAAACTTCGTAGAATATTTTTTTTCATTTTTTTCCTCCTTGAAAAAAAAGAAAAAAGGAAAAAAAGAAAGAACGAAAGAAAGAAAAAGAATCTGCTGGTCCGTTCGATTTCAGATACTCGGGTTTTATCTTTAAACTCGAGTGAACGGCTGAGTTTTATACCTTTTTCCTTATTTGTGGATTCGCTGGAACAAGAATCGTCTAACGTTTTATCCGCGATAATTACAAACATAATTTTGATTCAAACTAAAAACCAGAACAAAAGATAAGTGAAAAATACGTACATTTATCGTACGACAGTAC
>JABFOV010000202.1:0-48205 GCA_022817685.1 Aradophagus sp. ZL-2020
GTCTCACAGTCAACGCGCGTGGCTCACTCCATCACGCGGTTCACCTCGACTCGCTCACAAGTACTACATCCCTTTTTCTTCGTGTGACAGAGCACCACACGTCCTTCTGACTACTTGTTATTTTGTGTTGTTGTTGTTGTGCACCACACGCAGCCCGCACCTCACTCCCCCCTCCTCGGCGGTGTTGATTTGGTTTTTTTCGCGCCCGCCTGTTGTCCTCCCCCCCCCTCTTCCTCTTTTTTTTTTTTTTTTTTTTTTCACTTTCTTTATCTTGTTCTTCCTCGCGCTCGCTCCACGTCTGGCCGTGCCTGCTGTCGCTAATTACTTTTTTAGGGGGGGGGGGGGGGGCTAGGGGAACGATGGTTCGGGAACTGTCGCCGGCCTCGTCGTGGGAAAATGGTTTTCGAGTTGCTTTTCACGCGGGCCTTTGTTTCTCTTAATAAAGATGTTAGCTTCGCCATCGGGGGCCACGGGATTTTTCGGCTTTCCGGAAATAATCGGCGGGACTCGGTTTCGAGGGTCCGTCGTGGATTTGATTGGTTAATTAGTGATCGCTGGGAAGAAAACGGTGATTTTTGGAATTCGTTCGGTCGTTCGGGGTGAAATAGGGTGTGTCGGTTTTAGTTATTTGATTATGAGGATTTAACGCTGTTTCTGTTAAATTGATTGATTTGTTGAAAAATCATTAACTTGTGAAATATAATGTATGTGAAGTTTTAACGTTTATTAGCGAACGAAAGAAGTATCAAAATATATATGTTAGTATCGTGAAAAGGAAACGTTTGTTTATTGATAGATTAATATGCAGAATTGATCCAATCGATTGAAAATTTCATTTTTTAATATAAAATTTCATATATTATTTTTTGTTTTTTAGTTTAACTACAAACTTATAAAAAGTCGATTTTTAATGCAACTTGATAGTTTTATCTATTTATTCTCAGGCAGCAATTTTTTTTTATTTTATTTATTGATTTATTGATTTATTTCACTGAAATATGTCATTTGTACAATTTGTTCTTGTCGCATTTTTTTATTGTGTTTTTCATTATTTTTGTCTCGTCGTTCTTTTTCGCTTCCTTTTTTAAACGCTAGTACGTCTTCCGATTTAAATTCAACATTTCGATTATTTTTAATGCTTTTTTTTTCTGTAATTGTTTTTTAATATTTGTCTATTCCATTGAAAAATTGGAGCAACTTTTATAAAAATAGAATATTTGCATACCGTTCGATACAATATTAACGTCCTGCTGCATTTTTAAGCAATTTTCCCCGGTTCGGTTACATAAATACCTTCGATTCGGTCGTTTCTTTTTTGATAAATTCTTAATTACGTTCGTTTATGTAATCTTTAATTAGTTATTATTCAGGAATGATTGAAGTAAAATTAACTGATTTATAATTACTTTTAATGTTAACACATAATATTGTGAATCAACTAAAAAAAAAAGTTATGTAATGCAAAATTGAAGAAATAAGAAATTAATTTATTAATCAACGGTTTGTGTATTTTCATATAATCTATTGTTCGTAGTTTATTATCATTTGCATTCGCGTTTCAGTATTTTTAGATTTAAAATACATGAAAAAATCGTTAATAATTTCTTACTCATACTTTAATCAAAGGCAAATAGACGTTATACGAAGAATTGTAAACTGACAGAAGAACAAATGTCACAAAATTGGTACGAATGATGCCAAAAAATCAAATTCCTTAAAGTTCAAACGTCTTTGACTCAACACCATCCTCCTGAATTTTTGCAACGCACGGGAAGTTCTATATGTATATAATGTGCTGGTTTAAACTCAGACAAATGTTAAAAAAAAATCTTCTTTTATCTTTGTAAGATTTCTCCATTTCAATAGAAATACATCAATATTTATTTTTATTTACTACTTTACCAAACATTTATTATTATATGTAGGTTCGATCATTTTTTTGCAATTTACTATCGCAAATAATGTACAATCATTTTTTCAACGAATCTCCAATTTTCAATTGCTTCAACTGAAAACTTGAGTTGTGAAAATTTTAACTGAAATTACGGAACGCTGTCAATTTTTGTCTCAGTGTCGAGACGACCTTGACGTATCGGCATTGCCGGGGCCCGCGTGGGCGATTCGGCGGCGAGCGAGGCATCCTCGGCCGCGAATTCTCGCGCCTCGAAACGGCGAAAAGAAAGTCGCGAATAGGCGGAGTTGACGCGAGCCAATCGCGGCCGTGCGCCGCCCACGTTTCAGCCGTTCCGCGCGTTCAGTTCACCGTTCAAATTCCGCCGAAACGCGCGCCCCGATCGCCGCGAGCGCGCCGCTCATTAATCGACAATTACGCTCCTACGCCCACGCGTCTTCCGTCAAACTTCAACGTTCCGGTTCGCGCGATCAAGGCCCCGCGAATCGAACGAGGATGAAAAATTGAGTGCAATTTTTTTTTTCAACACCTTCCACTGAACTGAAACTCTGACAACAATTTCGTTAATTGTGCGATCTTTGTCGATGTGTCAGGCAAAAGAGTTGAGACCTATAATTCGCTGAAGTCAGTTGTTAGACCAAATTGAATTTTTTTTTCGCGAACGACAGTAGATAGAATTTATTATTTGGTTTTCCAAACAAAACGGCAAGATACACATTTCAAACTGATTAGATAAACGAGGACAAACGTACAAATTTTTAGCAAACGTAATTATTTTTTCACTGAATGAACCGACGTAATTATAAAGATACAAATTTTTTATTAATTTAAATAATAAATAGTTGGTTGAAAGTCTTTGAATGATATGTTATCAACTATTTATAAATTAATAAATAATGTATTGAGAATAGTAATGTTTTTTGTAATAGTATCGTATCCTTTTAGTATCAAAAATAATAATGTAATAATAGTGACGGTCATAATATCATAATGATAATGTTAATAATAATAATGTAAAATTTTGATTTGCAGGAGGTTACAATCATCTACGCAGTCCAGTGTGCCAAGATGATAGGAGAGAAAACTCGCCTCCACCCCACAATCATAGCAATCAACCCTCGAATAACGCCCACCCGAACGCGCCAAATGCCAATACCAATAACAATAACAATAACAATAATAACAGTAACGCATATATTCATCTGCGGAATATCAATCAGCTCAAAACGGAACGTAAGTAAAACCCTTTTTACATTTAAAGAAAAAAGAAGAAAAAACTATATCTAATAACAAATCATCAAGAAGCCTTTTTTTTCTAAGCAAATACACAATTTTCATTGCAAAGTAAAATTGTATGCAGTGTATGAAATATAAATGTGTTCTCTTCAACGTTGAATTCAAATACATCCAAGAAAACTAATGCACGAAACAGATAAAAGCATAATGAAATGCATAATTTAATTTGAAGGCAATAAATAATCAACGTTATCTAGAACACTAATAATAAAATAACAATGTCATTAAATTTGCATCGACGAAACTTAGACTTAAAACACTGAATAATTAATCGAACAGAGGATGATATGAAAGCAGAACAGTACGAGTAATAATTGAAGTGGTTTTATTCAAGCGTACGTCGCGTTGAGTTATAATTAATAAAGGGAATGCAATGTTCGCAGCGAACTACAACAACCACCACATAACGGACCACTTACAAAGTGGCGGGGGCGGTGGCGGCGGCGGCGGGGGAGGTGGCGACCTGGGCACGGCCGGCAACGAAGTTGACCTGCGAGTCAACACCGCGACCACCGACAGCTACATGACTCCGGCCCACTACTCCGTCTACGACGAGGCCTCCGAGTACCACAATCTGCCGCAGGACCAGCCGCCGTCCCACGCGTACAACGTCGACGGCTCCCCCGAGTTTTACAGTGCCAGTGGTATTCAGCTCGAGCCAAAATACCAGCCACCACCCTTTAAAGGGTACCCCCGGGGTAAGTACCTGTTATTGGTCGTTTCATTAAAATGTACTTGCAAACAATTGTTCAGAAAATGGCAAACATTAATGCACAAATTTTATATATAAGTTAGTATACATTAGATAGAGTTACATAAAATACCATGATTATACAGACTTATTAAAAAGTTGTAAAGAAATAATTGAAAATAAAGAGAAATAAATTAAGAATTTACATCTAACATAAAAAAGTATTTACTGATTCAAAGAACAGCATTGTAATAATGTAATAATGAAAATATTTTATCGAAAGAAGTATACAAAATTATTGTAATTAAGTTGTATTGCATAAAAATTCAAAAGCGCTTGTGTATAAACGAGGTTTAAAATGAATTTTAATTTATGTAATATGCAACGTGTTTACGAGAAAAATTGCAAAATTTTTTTATCCTCAAGCTGTTTCGCTTCGTTGAAAAGAAATTTTAGTTTTAATTATGAAATTTCGCTGCAAACGTGAACAATAGTAAATAAATTCACACCAATCGATAAAAGATAAACTTAATCCCCCTCATCTTGAGAAAACAGGGAAATCCCATAACGAAAAAAGAGTTCGTCTATTATTCCAAGCGAAAGTGATTTGCATATTAATGCAATGTTGCGTGAAACTGGTTCGAGATTTAAATTGAAAACGCTTCAGGTCATACGAAATATGTTTCAGTGCAATATTCAAACAATTCAGTTTAACATATCAAATTAAAAGAAAAGTTGTCAAACTTATTGATGTATGATTTGCATAACATATTTAAATAATTAAGATTATATAGTTGTTCACAATTTATAAAACAGTTTATACTGTAATTACAATACATTGAATCATCCACAATTTATAAACTTTATATAACATTCGTATTAAAAATTTGCAACGTTCATTTGAAACAAATTTAAACTGCAAACAATTTTCAACGTTAAAAATGAGATTCATAGTTCAAATATATTTCAGAACGTTAAACTATGGAATATTCTTTTCTTTTTCTTATTTTAGTTAAAAAATCAAATCATTTAATTGAAATGTAATTCAAAATTCAAATTTGTTTAAAAAAAAAGTTATACACTTTCACTGCATTATAAACTTGTATTAACTAACATTTATTTTCAATACACGTTTGTAATTAATGTATTACTATTTTAGGTCGCTATCATGATGGATATAGCGAAGGTGGTTACAGTCAGTATGACACGAGTCCGTTCCAAACAGTGCCGGGTAGCAATAGCGGGACCGGCGGTAGCCAAGGTGGCGCGAATGTCGGCGCCGGTGATCAGTGGGGCGTTGGGCCACTCGGAGACCACCTGTCGCATCACCCGGCGTTCCTCGCCGCATTAGGAGGACCCCGGGATTCTTCCAACACTCATCACCCTTCTTCCATGAGTAACAATCCTGATCAGAAGCCACTTCTTCAAAACGCCATGCTCACTGGATATACCAGTAAAAAATTTTCTTTTTATGTCCACACAATTAAAATATAATATAATTAGAAAAATTGACTAGAATTGAATTTGTAGTAAAATCATAAACAATTAATGCATTGATGCAAAGGACATTTCATATAGCAAATTCAAATTAAGAATAATTACATATTTTGGCACATTAAATTAGATTTTAAAATGTTCGTGGTTTACTTCAAATATACTTCATATCAATTACGACGAAAAATAAGATGATTCAATAATTAAATAGTATTTAAACTATAATTTATTTTCCTTTTTTTCAAGAAACTTTAATTAAGCTAATTCATTTTACTTACACATCTATTTATAGATAAATATAGAAATGTAATCATTTCAGGTGGTGGACCATGCTTCACTGGATCTGGGCCTATCCAATTGTGGCAGTTCCTTCTGGAGCTTTTAACAGACAAAAGCTGTCAAGGTTTCATATCGTGGACCGGTGATGGATGGGAATTCAAATTGACCGATCCGGACGAAGTTGCGCGTCGTTGGGGCATCCGGAAAAATAAACCTAAGATGAACTACGAGAAGCTTAGCCGCGGACTTCGCTACTATTACGATAAGAACATTATCCACAAAACAGCGGGCAAACGATATGTTTACCGTTTCGTTTGTGACTTACAAAGTCTACTAGGGTAATTGTCATTATGTATAAAATTGATATTCAAATGCAATGAAACGTACAAATATCTTATATTATAATTATTAAAATTGTTCTTGATTTTATTATTTATTACATAGTATTGTTTCATTGTGTTACCACAATCCAAACTTCAAATTAATGTAATTTTCTACAGTAAACAAATTTTTCAGATGGACTCCGGAGGAATTGCATGCAATGGTGGAATTGAAGCCTGAAAAAAAGGAAGAAGACTGAGTTTTCACCCACGTTATGTCACCGATAAACGATTATTAACCCAATCTTCGAGTAATTAAGAGGCAAGGAAGGAATAAGTGAATTCGAGATAAGACATGATTAAAGAAATTGAAGAAAGAAAGGATGATCGCGCGCATGGATGCAAATGCAAATGATAGTTATGTATTCTATTTTTTCTTTTTTTTAACTTTTTATTTTTTATCTGCGAAGAGAGGCCATTAAACGCGATATAATGTTTGTTTGGATGTAATGATATCGAATCGGTCGTATGTACCAAAGACAGGGTCCGCATACCATTGGTGCCTAAAAAGTAACAAGCTCTAAAAATGATAACGATAAACGAATGTGAATGTTAAAGAGAGAAAAAAAAAAGTAATAATAATGACGAGAAGAAAAAAGCAACGTTTAAATGACGTCAAACAAATTGTTTCTAAGTGATTTTAATTTGCCACACAAGATTTTTAGAGAATATTTATAGGAATAACTCGACAATTTATACATATATATAGATATATAAATATATAAATATATTATACATATATTTTTAATGTTACGTGATTTCTAAGCACCGTGGCATCGGTTCATCGGCGATGCATCTAAATTATTTATGTCGCATTATTTTAACATGTGTGTTATATCTCGTTGATAGATGACACGATATGTGATTGTTATTACTCTAATTTTACTACAATAAATCATTATACAGAAATCCTCTATACATCATTCCTAAATTAAGAATAATTCTTATGTTTTAAATTTGTAACTTTAAAATTTTCCTGTTGGGAATCATTTAAAATAATGGATTATTAACATAAGAAAAATAATAATCCATTATTTCTTTTATAAACGTAAATTATAATTGCTTGTTTTTTACAGATTATTTATCCATTTATTTATTTATTTATTATAATCAAATACTAACTTTTTTTTATTCTTTTTAATGTATTTCAGAAAATTATTAATCAACTTGATAGCTGTCGTTCAAAAATCTTCACTGATTGAAGAAGCATCAACATGTCCGCGATTATATAAATCATCGCAAATGTAATTGAAAGAAAAGACAACTATTCATCTGCCTGTACACGCAATTGAAAGACTGCGCATATGTGATTATTGCAATAAGTCATTTTATCTTCAAAGGAGGTAATGCAGATACGTAAGTAATACTGTAGGTGAATGACACACAAGTGTAAATTTTGCCTGTGATCGTTCATAAAAGAAAACAATGTCAAAGTACACTTCCACATATAGAGGCGATTGTTATTGTGGGAAGTCATTCTTTTGAATCGCTTGGCTCCTTGATTCGACACACAAGATTCAATCGCAATACAATAAAATAACACGATATTTTATAGTAAATGAAAGTATGTTATATTTTATCGAGTTAAAAAATTTTTAATTTCAAATTAGCAGAACTCAAATAGTATTGAAAATGAATAGTTTATTTATAATTATAACAATATTTCGATAAAAAATTGCTTTTAGAAGTAAATTATAATTTCGAAGCAGAGAAAGAATTATTCTTTTTTCTATACATGTAATACAAAAAATGATTTTACCATCTAAAAAACATGGTATAACACTATCTCTAAGGCATTACAAATTTATTATGTAATGAAGATTAGTTTCCATCGGTTGGTAAAGTTGCATCATTCAAGTTGACAGGACATCAAACTGCAGGCTGTGAAACATTGTACAAAGTTAGAAGATTTAAGTGAAAAAGTATTGTTTGTTGTTATTATTTTATATCAAATATAATAAAAAGAGAAAAGTAACAATGGTTAGCGGTCGAGCTCTGCATTTTGTTTTCAAAATTCCGGACCGAAAATTGACGGCGAAATTTTATAGGGAAATACTTGGAATGAAGGTTAGTCGGCAAAGTGTATTAAATTTAATCAATTAATTTCTTATTAAATATTATAACAATTTGTTTATTATTTTATCAAGGTTTTAAGACACGAAGAATTTACCGAGGGTTGTGAAGCTGCTTGCAATGGGTAATTATTATTTTGTAGGTTATGGTTTTCCAAGAATTATCTTCATTTGTATGTAATTGCCGCAATGAATCATTTTATGATTTTCAAATAATTACTTTGCATTGCCATTACATAAAATAGAAATGAATGTTTAAAAATTAACGTATTATAATGTAATAACGTAAATTAAAAATTACATAGATAAAATACTTTAGATAAGTTATAAAGATAATTACATTTTTTTTAAATATTAAAAATTATTAAGTTATTATATAATTAATGTGTAAATTGTATAAAAAAAATGTCAATGAATATTACAATCAGCCCTTATGCAAACCGATGGAGCAAAACTATGATTGGTTATGGACCTGAAGACACTCATTTTGTTATTGAGCTCACTTACAATTATGGTTTAAATCACTATGAACAAGGTAATGATTTTCGTGGAATTACAATAAAATCTAAGGAAGTTATTGAAAGAGCACGAACAAACAATTGGCCAATGAAAGAAGAAAGTGGAAAATTTGTTCTTCAAGCACCTGGTGGTTATAAATATTATATTATAAATGAACCGCAACCAGTTGAAAAAGGTACACATATTTTTATTTTATAAATCTTTTAATCCTTTTCATAATAATTGTCAATAATAATTCGCTATTCATACAATTTTTTACTTTAGATCCTATTCAAAAAGTAACATTGTCAAGTTCCAATTTGCAACGTAGCATTACTTATTGGAAAGACATTTTAGAAATGAAAGAATTCGCAAGAGAAGATAAAAGTGTGCTTTTGGGTTACTCTGAAAATCAAACAAAACTTGAATTCGAAGACATAGGTATGTGATGAAACAATGCTAACAGAATCAAAATTCACGTTTTGTAAAAAAAATTTTTTATTTATTTAAATTTTTCATGTTCGATTTTATTAGGTTGTGAAGTAAATCATGCCAAAGCTTATGGACGAATTGCTTTCTCAGTTCCACATGCTGAGCAACCTGCAATTCGAGAAAAAATTGTTAAAAGTAACAATAAAATTCTAACTGATTTAATAACTCTTGATACACCTGGAAAAGCATCAGTTAGAGTTATCATTTTGGCAGATCCGGTAATAAAAATAAATTTTATTATAAATATCTACAAATTAAGGAAAATCTACAATTTAAAAGACATTTCATTTTATTAATTATTGTATTTATAGGATGGTCATGAAATTTGTTTCGTCGATGATGAAGGTTTCAGAAAACTGTCAGTTCCTGACTACCCAAGTGAAGCTATTTTGAATCGATATATCGAAAAAGAAGCAGATGGAACTTTACCTAAGGCTTAAAACAAGACAACACTGTTAATGATAATCCGACAACATTATATTTTTCTACTCAGTTATTTTAAACAAAAGTAACAAGTATCAATATATATTTAAATCAAAGTTATTTTAATATAATACATTATTAATGATGTGTTAATTGTTATTGGTGGAGGTATAAATACAGTATTTTACTATATCACTTTAGCAACAATATAAAGTAGTATTTTACTTGTTATAACTTTGAATATTTAATTTTTTCCTGGCATCTTATTTATTAAATAAATGATATAAATTTGTTTAAATGTCAGAAACAAGTTTTGCAATATTTATAACAATTTTTTTAATTTAAAGTGACATTTAATAATTTTAAGTAAAATGGTTTATTTAATCATACATTTAAAAGTATTAAATAAAGCATTTGTCCAACCTACCAAAAACAATGCAATTTTTTCTTGGGAAAATTTATTTTTTATTTTATTAACATTACTATTCTTTTAATTCGCAATGTAACTCTGAAATGCATGAGCAAATTTAGACAAATTGTAAAATTTTATACATAGTGACCATCATGAGATTTACAAGGTGTTATGTCTAAGTGAAACATGACCTTTTAACACAGACAATCTTCTGAAAAGCAAATACGTAACATACTTTGATAATGAATCATGCGTCAGCAGAAGAATGATAATATTTAATATAAGATTGCATCTAATAGAGTTGAGTTGCAAGTGAAACAGTTCTACTTTAAGTAACTCGTCTACAAAAACGCATTTAATACAAACCATGAAGTACCAAATTCTACTTCTTCTGCTTGTATCAACATTATACATAGGTACTATTACATTATAATTTTCAGTATATCTGTATATTATTAGATATGTACGAATAGATTTTATTATATATAACTATTTTTTATTCTCCACGCACACTTTGTAAGAAAATCAACATTTGCCACCCTACATTATCTTTGACTTTGAATAAAAATTATAGTAATAATTAATATTCATATAATTGATACTTTTTGTGCAAAGATAATTAAGAAATGTTTGTGTATTGTTTTTAAGATTATAATTCAATAAAACGAGATGTAATTTTCTTTGACCGTGAATGAGAAAGAGAAAACTACTTAGATTGTATTGATTAATGTTTATTAGATTATAGTACAGCGCGCCGATCCGGTGGTTCTTCTCGAAGTTCAAGCAGTTCAAGCAGAGGTCGTAGCAGTAGTTCAGGTTCAAGATCTTCTATAATTAATCAACAGACACAAGTTTAAGTTATAATTTATTTTAATTTATTTTATTATCTGATTATTAAATTTTAAAGTAAAAAATATAATTAACTATTTTAAAGTTTTATATATTTCTGTTAATTTATTTTACTGAAGGTTATTATTATTATTATTATTAAAATTTATTTAATCCAAATCAGAACTGTTCATCTTTTTCTACAGGAAGTAGAAGCTATTCAGGCTCTTCTTATAGATCATCACAATCTTCTCCAAGTTATACTTCACATTCTTCTCCAAGTTATACTTCTCATTCTTCTCCAAGTTATACTTCACATTCTTATCCAAGTTTTACTTCGGGTTCTTCTGCAAATAATCCATTATTTTCTTATCCAAGTTTAATATTTCCAAGTTCAAATACAGGCGGAAAAGCCTCTTCCAGCTTTATTAGAGGAGAAACTTCATCAAGTAATCGTCCAGGTAAATAAAATAAAAATATTAAATGATTCAAACGTATTCGTTTGGATCCAAACGAAAAAATCAGGCAACTGATATCAATTGTACATTTTTGTATCAAAAAATATTTGAAATAAATCTATTCATGTCTTTAGCTTCTTCAAATACAGGAACTCGGACTCAACCTAAACCAAGTGCACCAATAGAAAAGCCATCTTTGAGTAACAGTAATGCTGGATCAAGTAGTGGAAGTAAACCAGCTTGGGCAAATCCCAGCTTTAATCCGAAACCTGAAAGCCCGAGTGCAGATAAACCAGCTTGGGGAAATCCACATTTTACTGGGAACACAAATCATCCAGTAATTCATTATCCTAAGTCAGGTGTCACTACCAGACCCCATTCTTCTGGTTCTGCAGTTAATAAATACAATCATGGATCTAACAATACAGGTTCTTCATTTCATAATCCAGGTGTAACTAACAATAAATTCCAACATTCTTCAATTAACAGAACTTCAGGTATTGGATCTTTTCCAAGTAGTTCTGTACTTGGATCTCAGTCAGGTATTAATAAGCCTTCAGCCCCTTATCCAGCTGGGACCGGATCTATACCTCAGCCAGGTATCATAAAACCCTCAGCACCTTACCCTACAAGTTCTGGCTCTATGCCTCAATCAGGTTTAAACAAACCTGCAGCTCCTTATCCAACTGGAACTGGATCGATGCCTCAACCTGGTCATACTGGAAATATAGGGTTCAATCCTTCTGTGACTCATCCTAACTACAATACCATGACCCAACCAAATATGGGTCATACCAATTATAATCCCCATAGTTCATCAATGGCGCAGCCTTCGTACAATCCTCATTTTTCGCAACCATCTTACAGTCAACCAAATTATGGTCATCCGGGTTATCATCCGGCGCAACCAGCAGGATATTATCCTCAGCCAATGTACCAACCCGCGCAACCGTCTTCTGGACCAATTATTGTAATGGCTGGTCAACCTGGAGGAAGTAGTGGTGGTCGTGGTCTTGGTCAGATCGTAGCAGAAGCAGCTGTGTTTTCGGCAGTTAACGCTGGCGTCAACAGACTTTTGGATCCCCATCGTTATCATCATCATTACTCTGACACTGCTTCAACTTCGACCTCTACTTCTACTACTCATATAACTTATAACAATTATGTGAACGGCCAGCCAGTGGACTCATCAATGATGAATCAACCTGGTCTGCCTACTGGCACCAATCCAGCATCTTTTCCAGGAGGATACAATAACTTAAACACCATGCCAACAGGGGGAACTGGTGGAATGTTTCCAACTACGGTTGGATCTGGATCCCCTGGTGTTTATAACAGTGGAACTGTTGGTGTTAATCCTACTGGTACCTTTACTGGTAATACTAATGACAATACTGGAAGTACTTATACTCCGACTGGAAATAGTGGTACGAATGTTCCCGCCCCTGGAATCGTAACTAAAGTTAGCTCTTCAAATAATGTTACTGAACCTCCAGTAAATCCTTTCAATGATTCAAGCTTGGTGATCTATGGTATTTCGAATGCCGAAATTTGGAAATTGACAGAAGATTTATTTGAAAAACAGGAATATGATGTTGGAAAACTTATAGAAATGAATTTGCAGAATAAGACTAATACTACTGACGATGTTGCACCTAAGCCGTAAGTATACCTCTATAATCAGATTCATTTAAATTATTTATTTTACAATAATACAATAATAACTTTTATAGGTTGTTTACAATTGAAAAAGATGCCTACAAAATACCAACTGTTGAAGCTGTTCGAAAATTATTTAACGTCTTTGAATCTGATTCACGAGTGAAGGAAAATAGGACGTTAGAGAGACGGCAAAAAGAAAATATTCTTTTGGATACAATGATGAACACCGATGTGATGGATACCACTTTGAACTGGCTCACTAACAAACGTTTCATAGATCCAGATGATTTTGAAAGAAAGGACACACTTGGTCACGTGTGGTTCAATCTTTTCGATGGTTCATCATCTGGCTTTGAACGAGTTTTCGTTTCGGAAACTTTACACATAAATAATGGATCGGTCATTCTTGGTGTACAAAACTGGATTACTTTCTCGCATTTGGAATCAAAAAATCGTATCAATTATGCAGGATACGTTGATAAAATTGATTTAGGAAAAGTAAGTTGAAAACAAATTTACCAGTCTACTGCATATTTCTTCTGTTTCAATTGATATAAACATTTTTTTTTCTTTTTTTTTTTTTAGGGAGCATCCTTGGTTAAACTTAACTACAAAATGAATGACCTTGTTGTTTCAAATACAACAATACTTGTTGGAACATTGCCGGATTTGGAAATGTCCCTGTATACAATATGTTTTTATGCAAGACCAGGAATCGAATGTCCAGTTTCACTTGGAGGAACAAAGTTCAATATTTATACACATTTAATGCCATATTTCGGCAAATATTTAATCGCAGCTGCTTACCCTAGCATATAATATGCAATTTACGTCAGCAAAGTTGTAATATGATTGTTACATTTAAATAACATTTAATGTAAATTATTTTCAAATTTACTAATTTTATAAGTTTTCATTTAAGATATAAATCTTTTGTGCACATAAAACTGGTTTCTTCAATCAAATTTATCTAATACTTGCATGGTAATTAGCAAATATCAAGGCAATTATAACTTTATTTCATGACATTTCACAAAAATAATAAAATAATGAATATAATATACACGAAATACCAAGCAGATACACTTATCTAAATTAAAACATAAATGAAAACAAGTTGTAAAAAATGTTTATTCTCTAAAATGTATTTTTTCTAATTCTTTAATTCAATTTTAATGAGCAATTTTTTTTATAATTAACTTAAAACGAACAAGTTTCAATTTCAGGTAAGCAAAATTTACCGATTTTCCAAAAACTGATTTTAATTTCATTCAATTCTAATGACTTTGATTATCGAAAACAGAAAAGTATCTTCAACAAATTTGACAAATTGAACGTCTTTCATCTGAAAAATCGACGGACAAAAGAAACATCTAACAACGTTTTCCTTGGAGCGCGCGAACAGGTGCTCCCCACCCCGACTGAGTGACGTCATCGTTGGACAAAAGAAAAACTGCTCTTCCTCGCGCGGTATATGAACTGGTTTCAGTAATACTTCGACTGCGACTGAACGATCATCCGAACCTGTAATACCGAGCGAAAACACAACGCCATGGAGCGCAGGATAATCTTGCTCAGCCTCCTCGTGTTTCTATTTATATCCGGTGAGTGTCCATTTATATCAAGCAAGCCATGTGATTCACTCCCAGCCTGTTAATGTAGCTTGATCTTCGGTTTTATTTACTTTCACAAATCTATAAACTTCAGCTCTTTAAGTAAAACGTCCGAGTTTCGTTAAAAGTTAGCACATCTTTTACATTAAATGGCCGTTTGAATCATCATTCGTGTAACTTATATATCTAATTTATTTATATTTCAAATTTATTTATCGAATTTATTTATACATAAGATGGCTGTTTAGAAAAAGAGAAATTCACATATTCGGATAAATGAGTAAACGTTCCCAGAATGTCTTTATTCAAGGCTATCCTATTTATACAATCTTTATTAAACAAATTCAGGCTTAGTATAAAAATTTTCTTGTTAGGATTTCAATACCATTGCAAGAGAAATATCATACTATACTTATGAAATCTCATAAATTTGACAGATTATTGCATTTTTATTATAATTTTAATTTAAAAATGTTTATAAAAGAACTCTCTTTTCATTAAACTGGGGACTTTAACACATATAAATTTAGGGTGTGCCATTGGCTAAAGGACAAATACAGGGATACGATGTAAATGAAATGGGTGTCTCCTACATTTGTCCTTGTTTATGGCCACCCTAATATGAAACTTGTTAATCAAAATTTGGATCAATACTTTTTGTAGCTTCAATAAAACCCACCAATGGAAACGAAAAGAAGATACATGCAACAATTTAAAATTATCTATCCTAATATTCATGTTTGCTCTTAGTTTATCCGTAAAGCCAAAATAAATGAAATTTAGATTTTAGAAAGTAAATTGATTATCGAACGGTACGATGAACTGGTGTGCCGATTTCAATTCACTGTCAAACGGTTTTTGTGCCGTAGATAATCACGTTCATTAACAATTGATACTTTAATCATAGTACCACTGTTAATTAAAAGGTTTTCAATGAAGAAAGAAAAAAAAAGTTCAATTTACTAACTGATAACCAGAGAAAGGATTTTGTCATTATTGAAACAACTAAATAATTTTGCAGAACAAAATATGACATCGATCTGTAGATTAAATTAAAACGAACTGCAGACTTCACTGAATTCTTCCGTTGATTCTACTGAAATCGACGTATGTTTTAAAAATAAAACTCAATTCAATTAATATCATTAATTTAATCTCATTAAAACTTTTAATTTGAAAATGTCATTACATCTGTATCTTAAACATTGTTTCTTTAATCTACTAATAAATACGACGAAATCCAATTTCGTATCAGTAACTGACTCACGCAAGTCCTTGTTGCAGCTTGCAACGTATAAACACATTAAATTAGGCCCCCATCCATGGCGTACACATACAAACACGAGGAAATACGCGCTGACGCACCTTGACTTGTCATTTTGGTTTTTAATGATTCCATTCGAAGCGCGAAGAGTAGAAATAAAATATTTGTTACTTCCTCAACAAAGTTTGTATATGCTAGTATTATCAACAAATATAGATATACACCGATATTTTGTATTCTTCAGAATGCAGTATTGCATTTCATTGCGCGCTATTACTTGTCTTGAAAATTGTCGTCAGGTGCGCATTAAATGCACAATCAAAGTACCAGGAAAATGGTCGATTAGAATCTAACGAGCGATTTCGTGTTAAAAAGGAAATGATGTTGTTTTAATCGCGATATTATCACGGTTCGGTTAATTGAAACAATTTTATGTACAATGCTTGAGAAACGTATGACACACGCAAGGCGTTGAAACAAACTTTATAAACCTTGTGCTTATGTAATTAATTTAACGATGAAACAAAACCAAAGCCACCACTTTGTCTACTTACATTTTCATTAATGATGTTTATTACACTAATGTATAGATAAAATAGCTATAATTAAATCTATAAATAAATCAATGAACGTAATCGTTGAATTAGATTGTAAAAAAATTCAACGTACTCAAAATAAGAAACATTTCTGTCTTAATAAAGTAAGTTATTTTCAACTGGGAAAAAATACATTGAAACTAATTTCCGTGTTGTATGATGCATTTATATTTGGGACAAAAACATTTTTTAAATAAGGCTCAAAGGAATGAACATTTGGTTAACGTTTACCGTTGTCAAAGCCTTCTTTTGTTGATAATACCATTAATCGTAACAAGTGTGCCCATTTGAACTTAAAGAGTATGATTGCAGCAGGGAGAATCAAGTACTATAATCGTTGGTGTAAATGACACGATCGTTCGACAAATTGCGCCTCTCCATATCTTTTCAAAGTGACTATGTAGCGTGGCATTATTCACTTGCCGGCATCTAGAATCATCTAAATTATATTCAACCTTCGCTTTCGCGAGTACACGCTGATTCCATAACTTTAAATCGTAATTGATGCGACTTCTGTATGAACTTTTTCATATGCACTTGGTGCATCTTTCAGTTTATGAATTTTATCGTTATGAATTTTCATAAAACTATTCACAATTATGTTTTTAACTATTGGGAAAAAATGCAAGTAGAAGGAATATATTCATAATATTGTTTAATCTGTTTTTTATTACAGTTAGTTGCGAGCCACGAAAAAGAGGTGGAAGTTCTGGCGGTTGGGGCTGGAAGTCGTCATCAAAAAGTCGTACTCCATCAAGAACACAAACACAACCACAAACTCACGGTAATATTTTTTTTAATACATCATCAAATAAATTAAATTTATATACATTAATTTATACACATTTTTTTTTTCATTATTTTATGTAGTTCAATCAATATAATATATTTTTAATTTTTCAATCTTCAATTCACTTTGTATGAGACAAGAATGGTGTTTCAACAATAAATATTAATTAACAATCATCTTTTTATAAAATATACTTAAAAAATCTAGAAGTATATTTTCTATACATCACTCAAATATTTATCTCAATCATGAAACCAAGTTTCATAATTAACAATCATATCTCCGTTGCGTAAACTTTGTTTTGAAACAAAATAAGTTTTTCTGCATTAAGATCTCACCGTTAAAATATAATTGCTGTGTAATTAAAGTTGAAATTGCAAAACGTACGCTTTGACTTAACGAGATGCAAATTATAAACAATCAAGAGGTATCTCGAGTTTATACGACTTTAACACTTCCGTTCAATAATTCGAAATTAGAAAATTACTTTACTTTCGGATCAATTAATCTTTCAAATGAATTTCGTTTGTATCATACTTGTTATCTCGTTACATAAAACGAAGCAATGTTTGTTCGATTAAAAAATAAATAGTAGTAATTAAATGATGAAACTAAAAGGAATATCCTTATGAAATCCTTTTATTTTTATATTTTTTATATAATTTAAAGTAAAATTAATACATACATGAGTATTTGTAATTTGTCCAAAAAGAGTGAAAAATTGGTATATTTTGGCAAAAGTTGTGAGAGATGTTTTGCAGTCAACAACTGATGTCCTTATTTAGAAATGTGTAATAAATAACAAGTTTTAACAAATCGTTAAAGTTTTTAATTGTAAACTATATATGCATTGAAATAAAATGAATACTTTTTAACAGAAGTCTCACTTGAGTTTAACACCTTTGAATAATTTTTCAGGTTCTCAACCAGGTAAGATAGGATGGAACGTACCTCAAGGGAACAAACCTAAAGCATCTGCACCAGCTCAAGATCATTATTCAAAATCAAGCGCCACACAAGTACATTCCGGATATCCAAACAGTATGACATTTGTTTTTATTTCTTATTCATAAGTGTGATTTCATCATATTATTTTATATTAACAAACTAATTTAGATGGACGTGGATACAATAAACATGGATATCAAAATAATCGTTCACCTCAATCGTTATCTAACAAAAAAGGTATTATGGTGAAGCGTGTTGATTAAGCATTCGATAATTTTTGCCTGATGCAAGTGTATGTCAGCTCTGGAAAAAAAATAGCAACAAAATTATTTTTAACAAAAATCTATTAATTTGCTAAATATTTGATTGCAAATTAATTGAATAGCTTTATAATGATTTATTATTCCAATAGAATCTTTGCTTATAACAATTTCATGAAATAGTAAAACATAAAAGATTATATGTTACGAACAAACTGTTATGTTTTACCAGTTCACCAAAGCAGTTTTTATCATACTAATTTATGTATAAAATATAATGTAGCGCACTCTTAATAACCTTAACCTTAGCAACAACACTACCTAATAAACAAAAGTATATTACCTTGCATTAAATCGAATTTAACTGCTTTCTAATTTTTAATTCAGCAATTTAAAGATCACGTTTTCATTTCATAGCATCATTTCAATCATTTTCATTCTTCTTACAAAAAATTTATTTTCTTTCATCAATTCTTTCATCAATTGTATTACAGCTGGTCAACAGAATTATGGACAAAGTCAGTACAGTCCGCAAGCTAGACCACCACCTTACAGCCCTCCAGGCAGTCAGCCATCTTACGGACACAATCCCAGTTATGGTGGTCATGGCTATGGTGGGTATCCGAACCATGGTGGCGGATATGGTTCCATGGGACACGGCTTCAGTAATGTTCCAGGACATGGATACAATCCAACAATTGGCAGCCCTCAGCCAGTCATTTTGCAATCTCAACCCTACAAGCCTGGAATTGGTCAGATAGCTAAGGAGGCCTTCGTGTTCGCTGGTGTGAACGCTGCCGTAAATCGTCTTATACCTGGCGGAATATATGGCCATGGTGGTAGTGTCTGGGGAGGAAGCAGCAGTAGCGGAGGTGGCGCTCCCGTTCCAGGAGTAACAAACACTCATATTACATACAACAATTATTATAACAATGGAACTAGTCCGGAAAATGGTGGAGCTGCTAATCCAGATGGGACTCCTGTAAATGCAGCAGCACCAGTTCAACCAAATAATGCGAATCCACCTCCGCCTCCACCACCGCCTCAGGAACAAGCAAGTAATAACCAAAACCAGAGCAATAACCAAAACAACCCGAATGATCAGAGTAGTCAGAACATTCCTAGTCCCTCGGGATACATTATTACTGATGATGATCTCCGGAAATTATCGGAAGATATGTACAGTAAAGAGAAGAATAACGCTTATAAAGATATTACCATGAACTTACAAGGACACAAAATGGATGAAAGTACAACTGATGATGCTCCTGAACCGTGAGTAGCTTGATGAATTTTTCCTGTTTAAAAATAATCTTTTTGTAACGTGTGCACGGAAAGTAGCACTTTTTTGCTTTAGGATAGAAGTGTAGCAACTTTTCGCACCACTGAATAAGTATGAATTTTGATACTTTTCTTGCAATTGTTGCATAATATACTATGTACAACGTGGATGAAATGCTGATGATTATTAACAAGTGTTTTTTAGTACTCGTTAGAAATCATTTACTTTTCGTCCTTTTTGCATAGCAAAATATATATGTTACACAAACAGGGGAAAACCCCACATGTTAATATTCTTGGTATTAAGTTAAATTAATTTTTGGAGTAAAACTTTGTGAATAACAATAAAAATTTAAACTTGTTCAATAAACCAATTGATTTATTGTTACACAGGTTTGGTGGCTCCGTGATGCTTCTAATTTGTCTTTTCCTCGTGTCAACCTTATTATCAAGATAAATCAACACTTTGTACTTAATTAAAAATAGTTGATTCAAGATGATAAATTCATAATTTATTGTATTAATTAATTCATACAAATGCAATTTCTTTTAAAAATTGAGTCACTTCTTTTAAAGGAATTATCCTTTACGCTTAACAAACACATTTTAAGAAAATAATGACCAATTGTACTTAATTATTCTTAAATGGTCGTGATCACATTTAAAATTAAGACATATAACGAAGACTGAATTCAAAAGCAGGCGACTGGAGTAACTTCACTTATTATTATGTAAATATGATTTTTTTAAGCAACTTTTTTTATTCTAATAATTTAACATTCGTAATAATACATATAACATTTTAACATTACTATAAATAAAGAAAATCAAACTAATTTGTAAGTCAAATAAGCTTCAATAAATTAACCAGCAAAATAACACATTTTTCAGCAATGCTAGTTAGAAAAAAACATATATATTGTTTTTCTTAGATTAATATTATTTGTATTAATCAACATTCATGTTATCTTTAATGAAACTTTGTTATATTACTACAGCATAAATAGAAAAGTGATTTTTCAAATGTAAATTTAATCAAAACAATATTGCTTCATCAATATAATTAAGTTTCATTGAATAATTTAATTAATGATTTTATATTTATTTTAGCCTCTTAACCGTGAAAAGCGAGGCCTACGAACTTCCAACCATCAAAAATGTCTTAGCTTTGCATGACAATTATGAACTCGACGTTAAGACCAAGGAGACTGTGACCTCCGAAGAACGGAAGGAAGAAAATGAATTGCTCGATGCTTTCCTCGCTACTGACGTTATGCGAACCGCCCTCAAATACTTAGCAGATAAAGGATATTTGACGGACGACGATTACGAATATAAAGATGCTCTCAGACGCATCTGGTTTTCACAATTCAAAAGAATCGATGGAGAACCGTCCAGCTCTGGCTTTGAGACTGTATTCTTAGCTGAACAATTTGATTCTGAAATTATTGGTCTACATAATTGGATTTATTTCGCAAAACAAGAGGAGGCTAAAAAGCTCAATTACTTGGGCTATATTAAGAAAGCTGATTTAGGCAGTGTATGTTATAATTTAACATTAACTATTTGAGTTTATTTGTTCATATAATAGAATTCGAAATAAGGCTATAGATAAATTATTAAAATTATTGAATCTGCAAGCATATTTATTTTTTATTAATTAAATTAGCACAACAAAAAAAATAGAAAATTTTAACAAAGTTTAAGTGAAAATATTTCTGAACATAATTATATTAATCTTCTTCTAATTACAGAATGGCGCAGTTGTAAAGCTGAGATTGAAACTGAACGACGTGATTCAGCCGCTGACAACGGTCTTCATTGGAACTTCGCCTGAATTGGAGATGGCGCTTTACACACTGTGCTTCTACATTCGTCCTAATAACGTGTGTCCAGTTTCACTTGGAGGAACGCAATTTATGATTGTTGCCAACAGAGTTAATTACTTCGGCAAAGACATCCTTGTTTCGGCGTATCCGGAAATCTGACTAAAATTCAACCACTTAACGTCTGCGGACAAGACGTCTCATGCTTCCAAATCGACATCATCAACTCTCCTTAGAAGAGATATTTTGTCGAATTTAGCACTATGTCTTGTATTCCTTCACTTTACTTTGTTTCGTATTTCATTTTAAAATAATTTTTGTTATATAATTTTAGACAGAAAAGTATATAACATTGTTAATACCGTTCATAGTTAAATAATAATTTTTTTAATTCTTTCTTTTTTTTATTTTTTGTTGTTGATTATGGATATACATTTTTTTTACTGAAACATTAGTTTCAGTAATTATTATTTTTTTTATTGAAATTCTGTGTAGTTGAAAAATAAAATCATTATGTTTATAATAAAGTAAAGGTAATGCGAGTCATCTTTGTAAAATATTACCTTCTAAAATGCATAATACTGACATCAATTTTTCATATACTATATTATAAAATTTAACTACACTGTACCAAATAAATTATAAATTATTAATTGAAAAGTGTTGGAAGTCTAAAGGCGTTGAGGGGTTGGATAATATTATGTTTAAAGGTCATGGATGCAAATGCCAAGCCAAAATAAATATATTGTATTATAATATTCAATGTGCACATTAGTGTTCATTAACAATTTAATTTTAAAGTGAATAGGGAAGTCTTGGGAGCCTGAAGGTATTAAGATATAAATAATATTCTCCAAATCTAATGTACAAAAGAATACAAAATACTCACTAAAAAAAAGTAAATGATTATGAAAGGCTGATGTGAAGTATTGTTAAGATCTTCCTTTTCTTCTTCATTCTCAAACAAATCAAAAAGTGAGAATAAGTAAAGTAACTATGTTATTATTTAAGTATGACGAACATTGATGTGAGTTCATTTAGGTAGAAATAGTGTGACATTGTATTGACTATAGATTTTGTAACTTTGTATATTATATTGAAATAGAATTATGGTATGTAAAAAAAAGTAGTATTTTATATTACGATATTACAGTTATAGATAATAAGTCATCTGTAGGATTCGCTTCGACGTTTTTTCGTTATAGATGCAAAATTCAGCTTCTAAAATTAAAATTTAAGTGAATATAATTATAAAGAATTATAATTTTTGTAAGTTTCATTGAATAATTTTAATTAATCCTTCAGATGTTACATGAAAAGGCTCACCTTGATCTTGGACTTCGGTGCATGTATCAAGTTCGTCAGATCCAATAAAGGAATTATAGAAGGTCTTCCATGAGCACATCGACTGAACCCTTGTGTGTAACTCAAAGCTTGTAACAAAGATTCGCATTGTTGCACATTTAAGGGAAATCCAAATTTGATTGCTCCTACAAAATTAAAAATATAAAACAATATTAAAATAATTGTAAATTAACATGTAAGTATTTTAGTCAAATGTACATAGATTTTTAGTTTGAACCCACCATGGCATGCTTCTGTGGCGATAGCCAAATGTATTGAACTTGGCAAAATCATTGGATTGCTTGTATTTTCCATGCTTTCTGCAATTTCTATGAGCAACTTTCTAGTATAACTTATCAGCCTACAATCATCATTCCAGTGCTTTCGACCACGGAAGCACAAAGGTACGCTAAAAACTGTGATATTGTTGGCATCAATTTTAAGCGTAACTCCATACTTTTGCAATAAATACTGGTTTTTTGAAAGTAAGGAACAGATTTTCGCTTCCACATCTGATATCGATATAGGCGTTTTTAATACATCAGAAACATATTCATCTTTCTTTCCGTTCACTGTATAAACTATTAAAAGAGAAAACTTTTGTTATATTTAGAATTTGATAGTTAAAATACTGTTATATGTACCTTCTAGCAATTGTTCGTATCGAATTCTTTCATCGACAGCATGCTGGTCAACAAGAAGCAACAAAAGTTTATTATTTTGGACAGATAAAGCTGCAATGAATTCATGGTTTACTTGTTTCAAAACCTAAAATCATTGTAATTGAATATTATAAAAATATAATTCATAATTAAATACAATTAAATTAAGTTAACTTATACTTTTTACCTTAATATTATGTAGGCATTTTTTATTCAACTTAAATTCGTCAGCATGTCTAGTTTTTTCAACATTTCTTGTTTCGAATCTTCGAAATTGTTTGTTTGTAAAGTTAACTGAAAAAAAAAAAAAATAATATACTGTAATAGCTGACGTATTATTGGAAATATTTTGAGATAAAATCTTAAGCCATGTTTTTAACTTACTTATTTTAATTTCTTGTTGATCTTCAGTTTGACAAAGCTCTGTAAATTGTTGAATAATTTTCTTGTTTTTGTATTTTAAATGATTTTGAAGGTTTACAGGTAAAAACGTATAATACTGATTGTTGTTCAATTCGTCAACTTCTCGCTGAGGATAAAAGTAAGCAATGTTTTTTGAAATAAATTTATTTACATTTTGAGGAATTTCGTAATTCCAGTCTGACCACTGAGACATTTCAGTGGTTTCAAGAATATCGCAGCCATTACTTGTCATGTTTCCGTTTCCATTTGATTCTTGTACAATAAGTGTAGAAATTGTTCTTTCGGCAAGGTCAACATTTTCTTGAATGCTTTCTTTACACATCAGTGAAGATTCATTTTCGAGGGTGACATTTTTCTCTTCAGCAAAATATAATTGTTCTTGCGCGGGCTGATAAATAACAGCGCTTTTCTTTAAGCTAGGCATGCAATTGGAATTTTGAATAGTAATGCAAGAATACTTCCTTTTTCTTCTTATCTTCAAATCATTTTGATTTAGCATAATTTTTGACTCAGTAGTTTCGTATTTATCACCTGAATACAAAATTTTTATTTAAGAAAATGGATATTGATAAAATAAAATAACACGTAAACAATATCATATTTACTGTATATGTATTGTATTTATTGTATATTCTTTATTTCATTTATAACAAATACATTAATCTATTTGGATAATGTAAAATGATGTTAGAAACAATATTGCAATTTTATAAAGTATTAGAAAAATAAAAATTTACGTTGCTGCTTCTTATATCGTATTTTCTTCAAAATTGGATGAACAATGATTTTCTTCAGTTCTAATTTCAAATTCTCAATCAATGTGTGGTTTTTGAATTGTACAACCAACTTATCAACAGTTGAACAATAATTAATGTCTGTGATTGAGCACTCAATAAATAAAATGTAAAATAAATTGTAGTCCAATTCATCGTTGAACCAATAATGGTAAACTTTCTGCAGTACTTTGCAGAGTAAATTTTCAATGTCTTCACAAATTGCCAGCTTAAAGTTTACGAAAACATGATTCGTGTATTTCGAAGCGTTCTTTGTGAAACCAACATAAGCTTTTAGAATAGAATTTGGGCAGGACACCTCTAAGTACCAATTAGTTTCGTTCGCTAGTTTCTCCTTATAAATGTAATTCAAAATGTCATGTGAACCGTGTGGTTTGGAAATTCGAATTAAAATGTCATCTGCATCTTCGTCTCTTACAGAAAAAGAAACCTTAAAATCAACGTTTTATGTTATTTTGACCAATTATTAGTTTAAATATAAATTAGTATATAAATAAATAAAGTAAAAGTATACTTGATGATGAAATAAAGCGAAAGTGGCAACCACCTTGCATACTAAGTACTTATTTGTTTTGGTTAATGGCAAATTCAAACCATAAATTGAAACTGTTGTTCCATTAGAAGGTCGAGGTTCACCCTCAATGATTTTCGAATCAAATCCTTTTTTGAAGACCTAAGATATATATTTTTTCAGATTAATCATATAAATATAATTAGATATATTTGTAACAAATAGATGTTTATAAAGTAATTACTTTAACAAAGGTAATAGGAGAGTTGGTAGTTCGTGATGTGATTAACAAATTTTGAGCGTTTCGATAGATTTTCTCAAAAATAAAGCTCTTTGGAAAAGCGTGACTCTGTGTAACCTTGCCTTCATTTTCACCTATTTTTTTCAGAGTACGTTTGGAAATGCCAATGCCATTATCAATCACTTGTAATTTCTGTTTTGAGCCATTAAAACGAATCGCAATAGCGTTAGATTTGAAAAAAATGGCATTTGATAACTAAAAAAATAAGGAATTGACGAATTAATTATCTTTATACGCCTATTTAGTAATTATATATAACTATAAAAAATATAAACATTCGATATTAGTCATTCTTTCATCATTCATTCATCATCAAACATTCATATCAAAAGATATCAAACATTCAATATCATTATTTTTAAGTAAAAATATTACCAATTCCATTATCAACTCTTCAATGTTCAAAGAAAACTTATTTTCCATCGCAGAAAGCTATTTTTTACTCAGATTTGGATAAAACAATACGATTCTTAACACACGTTGTAGTACATTTTAATATTTTAATTAACAATATGATAAGTCCAAGTTTATCGACAAACAACAATAAACAACTAAGAATGTAAACATTTAAATTATAAAAGTTGACTCTACAGTTTCCTTGCTGTGACATCAAATCCAAACTTTAAACATTGATTGAATGAAAAATAAAATTTTAAAATTAAAAATACAAAATATTAATTATCATTAAGTATAATTAATTACTTTTTTAATCTACAACTTTTTTTTTCATTTATTTGCATAATAAATCATCAGCTATCTTTTGACTACTAGACACTTTTAATTATGGCGCGAAATTCAAATTATGATTTATGTTTACATTTCATCACTATATTTCATAAACAGTAAACACAAGGTTAAGGTGTCTATTTAATACACTGAATAAATTCACAAATGCCCATAAGCATTTTAAATATTTCATAATTATTTATATATAAATTTTCGCTGACAAATTCCAGATTTAATCAATTCATTATGTAGTTATAACTTATCGATTTATGTAAACAACAAGTTTGCATTTGTTTATAAACAAGTTTTAAATAGATCAGTAATTTGTAGGCATTTCTTTTAAATTGTTAGAAATAATACCTGTTATAAAAATACGAGTTAAATATACAATTAAATAGGAAACTATACAAAATATCGATTGTACAACCCCTACTTTACAAGACGCACCTGTTCAGGTGAAGCAATCGTTCTTGTTCAGATGTAATCAGTCCATTATTTACATCACTCAAAGGTGCTATTGCTCTCAAAACCTCAATTTTTATTATTGACTTTTTAAACAATTATTTTGTCAGTTTACACAGGACAAATGAAAATCAGTAAAAATAAGTCAATTCCAAACACTAGTGGAAAAATAACAACAAACATCAATGGAACGGTACAAAGTTATTAGACCTATAGGGGAAGGTGCTCATGGTTTGGTGTTGAAAGCTCGAGATACTTTGAACAACAATCGTGAAGTTGCTCTAAAAAAAGTATTTCTCAAACGTGTCGAAGATGGTATACCTGTTTCAATGATACGAGAAGTCAAAGTTTTGCAACAACTAAAGCATCCATATGTAAGTCTTAAGAATCAATGATTAATAAAGTGTAATTCGATCAATTTTGTGAGATACATTTTTAATGTTACTCAAAGTACTCAAATATTCTGGGAAATTCGAATATAGGTCACGCTGACCTGAATTTGAATTTGTAATTTTATTTTTAATGTTTAATTAATTAAAAATATTAAATGTTTAATTATTTAAAAATATTAAATTTTCTTTTATTGTATTTTATTGTTAACACAAAATATTTTAGTTTCAACTTGTTTAATTTTTCTTACAGATAATAGAACTATTAGATGCCTTTCCTGTAGGATTTGACTTCATTATGGTATTTGAATACATGCCATCTGGATTGTCTGAACTGTTAAAGGACACAGATAATCCATTGAATATTGCCCAGAAGAAGGCTTACATGAAAATGTTACTCGAAGGAGTTGCCTACATGCATTCTAAGAAAATTATGCATAGGGTAATGTCGCATATTTTAAGTTCAACTTTAATTATAAATTAATAAACAAACATTGAGTAAATTGTAACATTTAAATAGTAACACTGTATTAATTTCACTATCTGATTAATTTAATTTTATTAAAGTTAAACCATATTTTAAAATAATTATTTTTGTTACTTTTACAATAATATAATATACTATTTCCTTACAAGGGTGGGAAAATTAATAATATATATTATTGAAATAAAATGCTTACAGGATTTAAAACCAGCGAATTTGTTAATCAATGCAGATGGTGAACTGGTAATTGCCGATTTTGGATTGAGCAGGCTAATGTGGGAAGGAACCAGTAAACCATATTCTCATCAAGTGGCAACCAGATGGTACCGAGCTCCTGAATTATTATATGGAGCTAGACTTTATAATGAGTCTGTTGATATGTGGTCAGTTGGTTGCATCATTGGTGAAATATTAAACCATTCACCACTTTTTCCTGTAAATATTGACTTTTACTTTATAATATATAATAAATTCTTACATATAATACTTATATTTAATAAACATAAAATATAAATATGTAAATACGTTTATTATTATTTTTTTTTTAATTTAGGGAGAAAGTGATATTGAACAATTGGCCATAGTTTTAAGACATTTAGGAACGCCAACTGCAGAAACGTGGCCTGAATTAACTTCATTGCCAGATTATAATAAAATTACATTCCCTTACAACAAAGGAGTGATATGGGAGAGCATGGTTCCTGATCAACCGCCTGAAGCTGTGAATCTTATCAGATGCATTCTGTTGTACAATTCATCAAAACGCCTTACTGCCAACGAAGTAATTTTTACTTTTCAAAATTGATTAATTTGCATCTATCATTACAAATTAGAATGAAATTTTAATTTTATGTTCAATTCACAATGTTGAACAAAACAAAATTTAATTAAAATTTACTTAATAATTTTTCAGGCTTTGGCGCATGAATATTTTTATGTGACACCGTTCCCTTGTCAAAAATCAGAATTAGCAAAACCTAAATCAAATCATCGAGAGTTACTAAAACCAAAGGAAGTAGATGCTAATTGTCGAATTACAACTATGTTTCGAAATTTACTTAATATGAAGTAAGACTTTTTTGTGAGTAAAAGAGCCGCTGTATTTAGTAAACTTTGCAACATATATACATACAGTTAATTTCTTCTATTCTTAAACTTGATAATGTCTGTTATAGATTTATAAAATCATTTGTTCCATTTTCCAGTTCTAAAGGCACAAATGACTCAAAAGTATATTTTATCTACAATGTTATATACAAATGAATAAATAATTTTTATTGCAAAAATGAACCATCTTTATCATTGATTATAAAACTAGATATTGTTAACATTTATTTTTTTAAATTTATGTTTACATTTGTAAGTTATAAACTTAGTAAACCTAAATTTGTACACTAATAATTTATGCTTGATTTACATTTCATAAAAATTATTTGAAAAATATCTTAACGTATGAATATGAATGCAAGAGTCACGTGACAGACTTCTGTGATAAGTGAAATAGAGCGCGAGTTGCAAGCAATACAAAGAAGGTGGTTCTTAGCGACATGATTAATTAAATTTCATGTTAATATTTTATAGAAAAGAAATGTGGTTATCAAAAGGGTCATAATGTTCTCTTCAACGAAAGTAAACACTACAAAAGTCTACGTAAACTGAGTTTTGAAACGGATTTAACCTCACTTTTTATTATTGGTTGCACTGCAACCAATATCAGGTATGTTTGTTTACAAGATTTCATGAATTTCTATTATTAAACTAATGTGATATTGTTAAACAAATATAAATATCATCAATAATTACTTAAACATTTATTTTTAATGCATTTATTCTTTTTAGAAAAATTTGCAATGGAGATTAATCCACTGAGTATTATACTTGTCAAAAGTGACAGCAAAGGTGATAGAATGTTGTTTCGATATCCACATGCAACAACTCATCAGAGAGATTCAAGACAATGCACCAAAAGAAAAAATCCTTATTCCTTAATTATTGCTGAAGATTCATTGCAAGTAATTATTTTCTTTGAGAAATTTAAGTATTTAATTTTAAATTGCATATAATTATAGTTCCTATATTACATTATTGAATTATAATTTATCTTTAATTTAAGTAATATTTATATTCTCTCTGTTTTTGAGTTAAACTGTAAATATAAATAATAATTTATAGTATTCAAATAATATTGAAATGTGTTTAATAGCTACCAATTAATATTTTATGAATAACTTTTTTCAGTCCATTCCTATTCCAACGTCACATATAACAAATGGAAACCTCACTGGTCTATCTGATGAAGTTTTATCCACATTATTCGCAGTGAAACCAGAATTATGCGAATTAAAATTTGAGCTCAAAGTTAATAATGTACGTTTTGTCGGTCACCCAACTTTATTACCTTCGTGGGGATTAAAAGAAATTAATTCCTCAATGTTATTTAATGTCGTTTTTGCTCTGCCTGCGCAAGCTAGTCAATCTGTTGTAAAGTGTTATTATGATTTAAGTAAAAGGTACTGTTAATACTTTAAAATTTATATCAAACTATAATAAATTAAATACAAGTTGAATAGATTACTATTGGGAATAAAAAATAAAAATTTTGGTTTTATCTAATTCGGTAATTAAACGTATGTTTTTTAGATTAGGCATAGCACTACGCCATGAAGAAAAGCGTTGCGGATTTTTATCAGAAGAAATTAAAGTGATGGTTTCTACTCATGATGAAGTTCCAACCAGGTAATCTCGTATTTCCTTTTATCTTATACTGTAGTTCAAATTACAAACAAAATACATATAAAATTTCATTTAATTGTAATTTAAGTTTATTTTTAATTGTAGGTCAGAAGGAGAAAGTGATGGGGATGAATCACCATATGAATTAATTTTACAAAGAAGTCTTTTGGCTAGAGATTTAAAAATAATTTTTAATAGTCTATGCACAACCGGTATGATTAATATTATGATCAATAAATGGATTCAAGTGAGCTTTTGCTTACCACAAAAAGTTCATCAGACTCATCAGAAGGGATTTATCATGGATGCGGATATTATAAACAGGTTTGTAACACATTGTTAAACAGGTGTGTAGAAGTAATATTTGTATTCTTATGAGAACCTTACTTCTCTAGTTATACAATGTATAATTTTCTTTTAGATGCTTAAATAAATTAAGACCCTATCATGGCCTTTTGTTATTGGTTGAACCTTCAGAATTGCTAGAATTTTTGCCAATCGACGCTTCGCCGGCTTTAAGAAGGCTTATTAAAATGTACAATCCATTAAAAAGTTTACAAACTTTAGCTGCAGATTCTGATTTAACACTGTCACAAGTTTTTAAATTAACTGGTCACCTTGTCTACTGGGCGAAAGCAACAATCATTTATCCACTCTGTGAAAGCAATGTATACGTTGTTTCACCTAATGCTGTCATAAATAATCAGCTGATGGAATCTTTTTCCGAGCAATTTCCAGGACTGAATTTGTTGCAGGTAGGTAAAATTAAAAGATGCATTTGGTTTCAGAAATGAATATATATGATATATACCTATGATCACAAATAATATAATGGTACAGGTAATCAGCGAATTTTCACTTCCCACTTCAATAAGTCAAAAACTTAATCCTTTGAGTCAACCACATCAACAAAATCAACTTGTTAAAATTATTATATGGCTTTTGAAAAATCAACTACTTTTACAGTTACATACATATGTTCAATACATGCCAACAGTTCATGGACGTTCTTTAATAGTAAGTAATTAAAATAAATAATGAAATTATACAGTTTTTCTAAACCTGATTGAAATAACTTTGATTCAACTTTGATTCATTAATCTTATAAATTGTTTTCAGTCATCATTCCAAGACACTAAATCTGAAGATACGTCAAGTCCTGCTGAAACCATTGATAATGATAATAGTCAACATTTGGAAGATAGTAGTTGGAGTCTGAATGATACTCCAAAAGGAACTCCTACAGATCAGAAATCTGATTTATCTTTAACTAAAGATAATGGTATTTTTGATTATCAATCTAGCAGTTATGATATTCCTTCTGACGACATCAGATTACTCGATAAATTGTGTTCGATGGGATATTTCAATGGTGGTCATCACTTGGAAGAAATAATGTACTTAGAGAACATTCGTAGATCCCAATTGTTACAAATATTGGACAAATTTAGGGATATACTAATTACAAGTGAAACTGAAGATCCGGCTATTGCTTTGTTTTATTCACAAGTAGGCTCTTAATGATTTTTTATTACTTTTTCGTGTAGATTAAGTTTTGTACATAAATGTGTAAATTAAAAAATAGTTATAAAAAAAGTGAAGTTATCATTATTAATATTACGATCATGTATATTTTAATTACATCACTTCATATTTGTCCTAGTGATATAGTAGAAAAAAAATTTATTGTCCTAGATTATTTGTGGTAAAGTGACACAATATGTCAAGTCTTTTTCCACCTACACTTTCTACTGATTCCCTTCACTCGTTAAAAACTATAAAAAATTAAAATAATAATCCAACTTGAATTGATCAAGGTAGCAGTATCATTGGTTAAACTTCGAAGTTAATCTATAATTTTACTTTATGTTTTTTAATCTATACAATTTTACAGTGTAGTGCATCACGCAAGCCAACATTATGTGATGTATCTGTATGATAGAAAGCGATAGTCACGGAATATCAAGTTTACATATTTATCTTTTGTTTTTTATGATTACTACAAACAGTTCCAGTTTTTAAATAAAATTAGGGTGCGCTAAAAGTCTTGTTTCAAAGAAGAAAAATCAACAAAGTACAGTTTCAATTGAGAGTTGTACCTGTATTATATCTTTAAAAAGTTTCGTTAAAATATTTTTCAGTTATTATTTATTACAAGGAACAAACATGGTTAAATATCTTTATGAACTGTTTAATCATGCACATTCAATACATTGAGGTTTCGCAAACAACAAATAAAAAAAATGAAAAAAGAAAAAAATAAAGAACAGCACTGTCAATCATTAAGACAAATATTCATGTCGCGCATTGAGGACGCCCTCTATCTTCAGATCGTCGCGGAAACAATCGTGCGGTAAATTGTACAGGGGAGAAAACAGTCAAAGACATGACGTACCGCGCTCTGCAAAGTGGGACGCACGAATACGTAAAAAGGGTTAACGTCCTATCAACTTCCCCAGATATGCGCGTGACAAGCGGACACCTGCCGTTTGTATCCAAGAGTTTACATGACGTTAGATGGTCAATAAATAATTACTTGCGCGACTATCGACATATAGAAATAAAAGCCGCTCACACGTGTGCGGGTCGTGCGATAGGCGCCGTGTCGTTCACAATCGCGGGGCAAACGTAAACAAATGCGTGGAATGTAAACAAACGCATGGAATGTGATCACATGGAAAGTAAACAAACACATGGAACATAAATAAACACATGGGCGGTAAACAAACATGTGGAACGTAAACAAAAACTTGTGCTTCATTGCTGCATAAAGGTCATGAGAACCTTGAAACGAAGTAAACAAAGTAACGCATCAATCTTCAATTGACGTAAACAAATTTTATGATCTCAGAACGCTAGAAAAAAGGGACTTCGAAAGGTACTATCCGGATTTGTTTACGTTTGGATTAGCAGTGTTGTCCGGGTTGTTGTGTTTTGTTCCGAATGAAGTGTTTTTTGCGCGGCAATTTCATCATGGTTTATTGATTCAGTGCAATACTTATATCTTCTTTATCACCATTATTCAAATGCGCGAAAAAAGTTGACACTATCGATTGTGCTCCAAGTTTCATTTGTCACATGTGAACATGGGAGGATTGTTTTGGAGTAATACAACAATGACAACTACTTTGCGTAAGTTACATCGTTCATAAGATTTTGGTTTTGAAATTTTATTTACTTGAAGCTTTTTTAAATAATGTCATTTTCGTTTGTATTATTCTACTTTCGATAAAGTTTAGTCCAATTGACGTCGCGTCCCTTCACTTTTGTATCACACTATTATTAACATTCCAATCAAATATTATTTACTTTAGTTATTATTATATTTTTAACAATTCTCTTAATAATATCAAATAAGAAAAATGACGACAGTTTTACACTTGTAAGATATTAAGTTGATTTTCTGTATGTTTTTATATGAATTAATATGTTTTACATATATTGACATTTATTGATTTGTCATTTCTACTGAATAACATTCTTTATAGTCAAGGTGCTAAAAATGAATAAAGTTTCTAAAAACTATTGGCATATTAATCCACATAGATAATTAAAACTTTTTTTTTCATTTTTGTGTATTTCTACATAATAAAATAAGAATTTTTATCTCATTAAAAGAAAAACGATACAAGGTACTAGACATAAGATTAAAACCGATTAATTATGATTACAATCGATTGAGAAACTTAATTCCCAAAACTTAATTCCTTGGTTTTGCCTTCAATTAGATTTCTTTACGTTCAAAAAAGATTTTACTTTGCTGGAAAATGCAAAAGTGCATGTTTAATTTCTTTTTCATTTTGCTAACAATCAAGTGCTTTTAACAATTTTAGCTGACATGTTATTAACAGTTAAGAAAGAGTGGATCTGACGATGGGTTGCGGATCAAGTAGTGACGTCGCGCAAAGTCGCCCAGCACCAGCGACCGAGAACAATGGAACGGTAGCGTTCGCCGGAAAAAATTCAACATCAAAACCACCAGCACCACCAGCAACGTTGGAGGTTCAGAAAAAAATAGGTACAACTGTGGTTCTCTGCCACGCGTATCTAGAACACTGAGTCTCGTTTCTCGAAAGAAAGCATTAACTTTGCTTAACATTTAGAGCAAGGTTACTCATGAAGAAAAACCGATTAACGCCATTATTATTCAATATGTTTTTCGACACCATTTTTTTAAGGTGTATTAAAATTTATTTCTTATATTCTATATATTCGTTTCGACGAACGAATTTCAATTTACCTGTGTTTCTGTTTTGTTCATTTATTTACAATAGACAATCAATAGACTTTATACAAAGAATAAAGCAATCATAAATGACATTTTCATTTATGAACGTTAGAACACTATTGCATTAACTATAATCGCGAACTATTAAAAATACCAATCTTCAATCGAGAATGCAATGTCCTTTCCGACGTTCATTGCCAAGGCATAGTTCAATACTTTATATCGTCTGAGTGTTTTAACGGACGTACAAATAAAATTATAAAATTTTGTTGTATAAATAATTTGTTTTTCTAATGTTTGTAAATTATAATTGTTCATTTTTTATGTTATTATAAATCATAATGTTTCTATTCAATAATACTTTTGGTTATTATGGAATCAAATGAAAGTGTATGAATTTTCTTTCGCACCATTTTTACAATTTCAAAAAGAAAAAAAGTATTAACAAATGAATAAATACAAATGTTTTTCATGTCAGCGGAACCACCGTTGGCGTTTGAGGTACCTGTCGGGGAGGCAAAGTTGCCTAGAAAATTACCACCTTTGAGATTTCAAAAGGTAGATGAGCAACAATCGTCGCAAACTAGCGTAACCTTGGAAAAGTTGAAGAAACGACAAGCTGAGGCTGAAGAAAGAAGAAAAAAAGTTAGTTTATTATTTTGCTGCAATTATTTCTGTTATTTATCTGTTGTTTAATGTTAAAAAGTTTTGCTACATTTTGACTACAGCCAAAGAAATAAGTGAGCTCCTACGTAGAAACTATAAATCAACGGAATTGCGAAAAATAAAAAATTACTAAAAATATTAGAGAGTAAGTTAAATTAAAAAGATATTTATAAAAATAAATAAAAAGTTATCAATATTATCGCTGATGATATTGCAACTTATGCAACATATTTTATATTTTTGTATTATCAGTTGCATTCATCTCCTATAATTTAAAAATTTTAAAGTGCTGAAGCTAATTTACGGCGTTCCGTTGCGACGCCGTATCTTGTTGCAACAAGTTGAATTACGCGTCTCATGGTTTTTAAGTATAATACATTTTGGTTTACATTGCTTCGTTGTATATCAACTCTGGTTTATATTTTGATATAACACTTTAATATTAATTATTAGGTCAATTCATCATTATAAATTTTCACTTTTGAATTGAAAAAGGAACTTTTTACTGTAATCTATAGTAATGGATGTTTTTTTAAAACACGTTTATTTCTTTTTAGATACTAGATTTGAGAATAAAATCCGCCAGGCATTGTCAAAAAAGAACTTCTCCAAAATCAGATCTTCCTTCCTAAATAAGGCACAAGGATCATTCATTCTTCATGAAACAAACAATATAGTTATTAGCTTACAGTTTATTTTTCATAAAGGTGATTATTTTCATTAACACAAACATCTTATTTGGTGTTGTATTATTTTATATCAATGTTATAAATAAAAGGAACAAATAAAACAGATACATTGAAAAAAAGGACTTTAATCGACAGACGGTTCTTTGAGGAAAGCCGCGCTTCTGATGTTTAACGTTCATTCCGTTTAAAACACGGGCAGTAAAGTACGTTTCGTTTGGAAATTATTGCGCGCTGCAGTTAAAAATGGTTGCCATCATTTGATAAACCATTGAAATTCATTTCTAAATTATTATCTAAGCTATTTAAAAATACATTACATAGATTGATAAAACGAAATTAAGATATCTCAAAATCATTTTTCTTAATTAAATTTATGATTCTGACTCTTGCACGGTTGATTATCGAACATGAAATACTTACTTTGATTGCGTAAGTATTCTTTTGTGCGCATATTTTATAGGGTTTACAGAATTTACAAGAGCGTATGCTATGGCCATTGGTAGGATAGTAAGCGAACGTGACCTTTGCAACAGAGAAAGAAGAGGTCTAAAGAGAAAAGAAGGGGAGATTGTGAGGCCAAACATGCAAGAAGACAAGCATGAAAGTAAAAGACTATGTAATAATAAACGGATGGAACAGCCGTTTCGAAGAAGAAACGAGTGAGATGGAAGACAAAGAAATTTACATTAGGGACCATTTGCAGAAGAAGTTGAGGCTTGCTGATTTTAGAATATTATTCATTACATCAGAATATTATTGTTTAATTTGGAATATTATTAAATTGTAATATGAAGTCTATCATTAAAATCATTTAATTACCTTAAAGGTTGTTAAATGACTTTCGTTTTATATTGAATTTTACATTTTAGATACCAAAATGGTAAATCTGTTCAAACGTTTGAGGTTTGATTGAAGTTTTTCTTTGAACTTGAGCTATGTAATTATTTTTTTATCTGATTTTGAAAATTGTTATTTAATTGAAATTTGATTGTAAAGCAAAGGGGAAGGCGTCAACACCTGACCCACAACGAGGAACTTCCCCTATTGCGTGGAAGATACCAGAAAATGACTGAGAAGCTTAAAGTACAATCTGATTGGTGGATAAGCAAAATCCTTATCAGTTGGGACATTTGTGTGCGCTTCATCGTTTGCGCACATTTCAAAATAATCACTTTATGTGCAACTTTCGATCTGATCAGATAGATATGAGAAAGTCAATTTTTGGATAGCCTTTGAAATTAAATTGTTAATTATAATGGTGAAACGTGAACCACGGCAAATTAAACGAAAAAGTTTTGAACGCGCAAAAGTATATAATTTGAGGGGTGCTAAAAGGACCAAAGTGTTAACTGATAGTGAAAACAAGATAGAACAAGAAATTCAAATGGTGAAATACAGTATTGAAAATTTAACTGTAGACTGTTTTGAAAATATTTGTCAACATTTACGAATAATTGATTTAATAAATTTAATGAAAGGTAAGTGAACTGAATCTATTAAATTTTTTCTTTTATTTTATTTAATTGTACAGAAATTGAGGCAATCAAATTTTTTGTTTTTAATGTTGTTTGGACTACAAATAAAACATAATTCATAATACTATTTTAACAATATTATTATAATAATGACATCATGCTTCTGAGCACGGTGAATCTCATTTTCATTTTTATTTTTATCAGTAATGTATGTAGTAGTATTTTCCTTAATTTGATGTAACCTTGAGCAATCTGATTTTTCTTTGAGTAAAAGTGTGTTTACAAATTTATTTTCATAAAATACGCGTGTATAAATACATATGAAATGATACTAAACGAGATTGAAAAATTTACAAATGTATGATTGTGTATTATTGTATTATTATTGTTGGAGTGCATAAGCAAAAAATTAGCAAGATAAACCACCGTTATAAAATACTTTTGTGAGTCAAAAAAATTTTTTAATTGAAAAGTATTTATGTGAAAGTTTAGTGATAAAAAAAAAAAAAAAAACTTGATAAAATTGTTTTAAGAACTAATGATAAGATAATATGCAAATTGTCTATTTAATGTCTAATTTAACATTAAAAATTATTCCATAATCGTAAGATGAAATGCAAAGGAGAAATTTATGGCAATATAAAAGAGAAATTTAAACCTATGATGAATAGTTGAAGTTGAATGAATAGTTATAGAAAGCGGAAATATACCCGTTAGTATTCTTGAAACAAAAGAAACTGAATAATAGAAATTGAGAAAAGAAACTGAGATGAAAAATACTATAGCAGTGCAATATTTTTTTAATCTAATAAGTTACATATATTTTATGAACATTTTTTTCATTCATTATTTCCATTTTCCGAATTAAAAAAAAAAAAAAAAATAACAATTTTGTTATTTTCAGTTTCTACATTAATGAAGGACCATGCAATATACATTTTAGCACGAAAGTGTAAAGTAAAACCATTTGATTTGGTTTTCAACTTCACCCAACGAATCTACTTTGAGAAAAAAGCGACGTGCATACGTTTTAATCAACTAACAGACATGTTGAAAGTTTGTTCGAATTTGAAAAGCCTGCAGTTTATCAGAGACCTTCATTGGCGAAAAAGTCAGCCAGCAACTAATGTCGTCATCACATTTGGCGACGAAGAATCGTATCTCATAGAGAAAGCATTTGACCCACAAACGATGATCGAGGAAGTTATAAGACACTTGCGAAAATTTGAAAAAATCGTCGTTGATCCGTTTTTAGTCGACAGCAAATTATTTTGTAAATTAGTGAACATGTCGACGTTAAAGTCTATAACAATGATGGGAAACCGATACCAGGCTGGAAGTTCTCGCGAACAATTGAGTGAATATTTTCAGATTTTACCAAATGATGTTCAAGAATTGATGATTCATAACATGTGCGGCTGTTTTGCTGAAATAGTAAAGGTACATTTTGCACATTAAACTAAACTTTAAGTTATGAACATTCGGATGATTTATACTTATTGTAATCTTTTCTATTAATAATTATTATATATTATAAATATATTATTAATCATCACTTTTGTTTGATTTCAGAATTTATTATTCATGAAGGACCTCACTAGCTTTGAGTTCATATATAGTAAAACGACTTGTTTACCTATAATTCCTACAGTCCTTTTGACTCGGTTATTTACATACAACACTAAATTAAGATCGCTGCGAATAGAAATGATGGATTCCTGCGAAGATGATCTAATTTTTCGACAGTTTCATCGATTCAGATTTTTAACTACGTTGGATATTAGCTGTCGAAATATGGTTGGATTAAATGACGATACGCTCATTTATATATCAACTAACTGTCCCATGTTGGAAGACGTAACATTAGCACGTGAGTTCAAGATTTTTTAATTTTTCTAATCGTTTCGTTATTTAAAGAACGAATTGCATTATCCTTCATTTATAAACTCCAGAATGTTTGATTAGAAAATATTAAATAATTTATAGATAAAACTGAATAATGTATATATTTAGGTGTTATATAACACACACGTAATGAGTTAAGAATGTTTGATAAAAAATTGAAATTTTTGAATAAATTTAAGTAATATGCATGCATATTGACGAATGATATAAAGAGTATATTAAATATAATAATATATTAAAAAACATAAGATGTTACGGAATAAGCTAAAACATAAATTAATAACGATAATTTCTAGATTGCCCTGGCGTTCAAGGACACGGAATCACTGCTCTATTCGAGGGATTAAAAAATTTAACATCATTTAAACTTCAATCAAGTAACGTCATATATCTCATACCACCGTATACACCTTTTAGCGACACTCCATTAAAATTGAAATCTCTCTCGTTTTACAAATGTCCTAACATAACGTACATTTGTTTAGTTAGAATAATACGAAGATGTCCAGATCTTGTAGATTTTTTGACGGAAAAATGTAAATGGACTGCCGATGGTTCCAATGTGACAAAATTTTTAATATCATGCTTGTCCAGTATATATGATCAGAAGAAAGCTTTGAAAATTATGACACGCGACAACCTCATAAAAACTACAACAATACAGGCAATATTTTGGCGCAGCGACGTAGCTTTTTACGAATGCTGCCCGTATTTTAATATAACTGTTTTGAATTACATAGGCAATGTCGAAAAAGTATTCAGCAATAACATTCTTTTATACTTTGATAAGAAACTTAAAGCGAAATTTGATACCTATGTAAACGAATAAACAAGAAACAAAGAATGTAGATTACATTACACATTCACAAAAAACGCTCAAATTACAAAAAGAACCCTTTTTGATGTTCAAAAATGTTTTCAAAAATGCTTACATGCTTGATTTACAGTGCAATTCATGGTTTTTCATATTGAAAATTCATTTATTTACTTATTTTTTACGTTCTTTTTTATTTATGTGTTTGTAGTGTATATAAGAAAATTGTACATAATTAGTACTAAGTTATTTTGAACAAATAAAATGTTATATACGTACAATATATAACGTAAACGCATTTTGATGAGGAACTATTATTCAATATTCCTTTTTTGTTTCTATTTCATGACTAGATTTAATGACCAGATTCAATTTTTTAAAACGAAACAAGGTTTGAAATAATTACACGAGTTTCAACAATACTGTATATAATTGATATTTTTCATAATCTAGTACAAAATCCTTCTTTTATTGGAGTAAATTTGACATAAAAAGGCTTCTGCGGTCTCATCACCAAATCTGGCTTTATTTCAAATTGCATGCACGTTCGTTGCGCTTCCAAGCGAAAATGTCTCAGTATATAAGCGCAGAAAGTCTTTATTTCCAACATGGCAAATTTTTGTCCTGGAAAGGATTTGTTATTTAATTTAAAATAAATAATAATTGTTACATTATCATATCTATTATTATTACATACCAATGCAATTTCGCGGACCTGCGCTGAACGGAATGTATTGAAAGGGATGACGGTTTACGCAATTTTCCGGTAAAAATCTATCCGGATTGAATTCGTGCGGATTGGTCCACAATCTCTCATCTCGATGTAGATCATAGATTAACAATTGGACGAGGATCCCTTTCGGTAGTAAATGATTTGCTACAAAATATTACAAGTACATTTTTTTATCAATCACGTATGTTTTAATAAAAAAACATAATTTGTTTGTAAGATTATTTAACTTAATATACTTAATTGATATATCAAAATTATTTCATTATTAGTTTGTAAATAAATGAATCAAGTTCTTGAACGCTATTTTAAAATATAAGAAACAAAAATTACTTAATTGTAAGTCTTCGCGCAAAGTGCGCGATATAAACGGTACACTTGGGAAAAGCCTCAAAGATTCTTTGATACATCTTTCTAGAAAAACTAATTTGTTGATGTCGCTGATTGTAAATTTTCCATTACATGTGTCCCAAATTTCGTCCACTTCTTTCCTTACTCTTTCCTGAAAAATTGGTTTTATTCAATTACTTATTTGTTTGATTGATTAAGTATTGATTTTTATACGTACTTGCACATCAGAGAATTCGGCTAAAAGCTGTAAAACGTACGTAAGTCCTGCCGATGTTGTATCATTGCCCTGAAATATTTCTCAGTATTTAGATAAAAATGTAATATTCAATATAACTTAAAATATAAACCTTTAAATATAACTATTTTAAAATTTAAATATAGTTATTAAATGATTTTTACTTCAAAAATAAATGTGTTAACTTCATCGAGAATTCCATTGTCATCTATGAGCCCATCGTTTTCCGCCGCTATTAAGTGGTCAAGCATTGCTAGACGTCTTTTTTTAACTTGAAATAAAACATAAGTTCTCAACATGTTGTATGCATATTATTAATAAATTTGATTATTAAATTATAAAATGTAAGAGAATAGTAAGAAAGACGAAGACGTTATTGTTACGTACATTTTGATGAATATATACAATCATCCGTGTCATTTGTCTGTGCTCTAATTAAATATTTTCCTTCTGTCTTTCGGTGATATAATTTTCTTTCTTGAATTATCTATGTATAATTAAAATCATTAATACAAATAGAATATTTAATGATATTAATAAAATATATGTTAAAAAAACTTACTTTTATAGAGAAATCATGTAATATTTTTATGGCCTTTTTTTCTTCTATGCCCGTTGGTATAAGGTTGTAATAAATCCAATCAGGAACTGGCCACAATCTGAACCACCTTTAATTTAAAATAAAACATCATTTTAGTGTTTTAAAAATTAGTCAATTTGTTTTCAGTATCACTAGTTTCCAGTTCCCAGTATATATATTCGAATCATACCTTATGAGTATTTTTTCACCGACAGTGTGAACTGCTGCCCTGTATTTTTCAGCTTCGGTACTAGAATCAATGAGCGGAGTTCCCATAGCGGTTTCTGAAATGTCGTGGAGATTGTGTTTTAATTCTAAGTACTTTAATGATAAGCAAAAGATATAGTATATTGATTTATATTTTCATTTAAACTTATAATTATAATAAAATATGTATGAAATATAACAGAGTGTCCACTTGGCGGAAAAAGGCGGGAATTATACTAAAATTTTTTTCTTCGAATCAAGTTGATACCTTGTATAATACGTAATATATTATATTATATGTGTAATATAATATGTAATATATTATATATAATATAAATCTAATTACTATCAATAATTCGTGCGTAAACACGAACCGCAAATGGTGCTCAATGTATATTTTGTTATAAATTGTCCCAAGTTCAAAGTGACCGGCTTGTCCTCAGATTTGATAGAATCAACCATTTTAGTGCCATGTTCAACAAGTATCTCCATGTACTTTTGCAAAATGTTGAAGTGAAAAGCTGGAGTTAAAATTTTTCTTCTTTCTTGCCACTTCGCTCCTGCATTACATATTTATAATAAGTTAAATATTCCATTTCGCTTTTAAAATTGAACTTATTTTAATTACTGTTGAGTGATGTCTATTTGTTGAACAAAAAAGGATATAATCAAAACGATAATCCAGAAATTACCTGTACTCGTAAGAAGACCTCTACGTAACCAGCGGTGCAAAAAATCATAAATAACACTTTTTTCAATATGTTTAGAACTCGATAAAAGAATCTGCATAAAAGTGAATAATTGAATGAATAAACAGTTTTTTTAATAACTAATTGAATTGTATTTAACTTTTAAAATAAATAAAGAAATGTATATTTACCTCGATATCATCTGGATGTAGAACGTTAACTATTGCCCAGTGAGGGGCCCAAACTTTATAAACAGGCCCATATTTCCTGTTGTTACTTATAGTCAATGGCCAAATATTATCTGCCAATATTCATTCCAGACAATGAAAATTAGATACATATCAATATTTCAATAATTATGAAGTAAATATAAAAATGTCTTGCACAAGTGAACATTGTTGAATAATTTTTTTCTTTAAAATATAAAAGATAATAAAAACCAAGTGTCAAGTAGGTTGTCATATTATATATATAATAAATAATTTTAATCATATATGTTATATTTTTTACTGTGATCAATTTTCTTACTGGTATTTTTGCATTGATAAGAAACCGGTAATTAAATAAAAACGTGAATTCGCTAAAAACTTGAATTGCTTTGCAACTGCGGCTTTTAACAATAGTATTAATCTTCATTTTGCAGTTCAAGTTCAAAAGATCAAGTGCATTGTAACTTGTGGTTATAAGATAATGTAATCGGTTTTTATAAACTTTTGTTTATATTATCGGAAGACGTATGGTAGACGATCAAAATGCGCGGACAGAAAAAAGGTTTTATACGATGAATAAATAAATAATACAAGGTTATTTTGTCACCTGGGTTTAAAAATTAAGTTGAATAAAAAAAAAAAAAAAAAAATATTTGATATAACACATATAAACACATATCACTGTAGCATCACAGTGATATCGCTGTGTGATATCACTGATATTTATTTTCGATGTGTCATAAAAGACCTATATTTAAATATCATACTTTCAAAAATAACAATGTTGTTAATTGAAAATTGTTTACCGAAATTGCCAACAAAATCCAAAGCATTTCCTACAACAGGCCACGCATAAGGTCCAGGTAGTTTTGCCAAATACTTCCCCACCCTTCCGCATCTCACCCACACATGAAGAGTGGTTGCGAGGATTATAATTAATCCCAAAATTTCCAGCCACATTTCAACTTTCAAAATAGTCAATTCATAATGATATCTAAGACAAACAAAGCAACACTAACTTCAATGGCATGTCACAGTGGACTGATTGCAATTAGTGAATGAAACATCATTGTTTGCGTTTAGAGGGGATTATTACTGAGATATTGATGCGAATGTATTTATTACTTTCGCATAAATCACGATAAAGTTTATAAATATTTATGATCCAATTAAAGTCTCGTGATTTGAATTGAAATGTATCTCGTCATTTAATATCGTATTTATTCTTTTGTTATTGTAAAATGACAAAGATGGATAACATTTTTATTTTCCTTTTACTTTTGCAATTTTTTCGTTTTAAAAATAGATTTTATAATTAGATTTTAGACGAGGATCTTGTCGCGTTGATAAAAATAGTATATAAAGTGCTATATTGACTTAAATAGTCTTAATCTCAAATTTAAATAAACATTTTGTAACATAAATTAAATTGTATTTTTCTTTCAATGTACAGTCAAAAATGTATGTACAATAATTATGTATAAGATGTTTCAGTTTATGACGACCGTTTTTGTAACGGAGTAAATTTTATATTATATGGTTTAAACGATCTCATAACCAAATCTGGTTTTATTTCCATGATTTCAAAGAGTGAGCGGGTCGCTTCCAAATGGAAATTGTGTAATATGTATGCACAAATAGTTTTTATTTCCAACATTGCGAATTTTTGTCCTGCAAATTATCATCGTTTAATTAATTCAATTAGTTAATCCATTTCAAATACATTAAACCATAAACAATAAATGTATATATACCGATACAATTTCTTGAACCAGCACTGAAAGGAATGTAGGAAAAGGGGTGACGATTTGCACTATTCTCCGGCAAAAACCTATCTGGATCAAATATTTTGGGATTTGGCCAAAACTCTTCATCTCGATGCAAAGCGTAAATCATCACTTGAGCAAGTGCTCCTTTTGGTATTAAATGATTTTCTGAAAAAATTTAAAACATGTTTCAATAATTTCAATGTTTCAATAAACAAAATTCTGATTTTTAAATGAATGATGCGATTTATTTATTATAAATATAATTTATTGATAAGAATTTAATTTTGCCAATGAATTTGTTACTTGTATAATATTATATTTCAATCGGATTATTAATATTTAAAGCTGTTAATAAGGAACATTTACTTAATTGCAGATCTTCGTTCAAATAGCGTGATATGAATGGGACACTTGGAAACAATCTGAGAGTTTCTTTTACACATCTTTCCAAATATTCTAATTTACTGATGTCTGCAATCGTAAATTTTCCATCGCACGTCTTCCACACTTCATCTATTTCTTCTCTTGCTTTTTGCTGCAATCAGATAGAAATATTTATATTAATTTGATTACAGTTTTAAACTTGTATTCTGTTTAATTATTTTTGAATAACTATAATTTATATTTAAATATTTGTTTGGCACATTTTGACTATAAGATTTTAATACAACATGTAAGTGCAGTCATCAGATGAGTTATGAAGTATAATAATTTTTAAGTAAAATATTCCTTTACTATGTACAGTAACTTACTTGTGAATCAACAAATTCAGATAGTAATTGCAAGAGGTATGTAAGTCCTGCTGCTGTAGTATCACTACCCTGAAATAAACTTCTATATAAAATATTTATTATTTTTTAATTGTGTTATATTACATCACATGTATAGTTTGAAAATCATTTTCGTACTTCAAAAATAAACGTATTAACTTCCTCTAGGATTCCTTCGTCATCGATAAGTCCATCCTTTTCTGCAGCTATTAAGAGGTCGAGCATAGCTAATCTCTTTTTTTTAACTGTGGCAAAAAATTGAATGAGTCTTTTTCAAAAATTAATTAAATCTTTGAATTATAAATGCTATAAATTTTTTACAGATTTTTTTGTTATTTAAATAGTTAATTAATTTTGAAGTCATCGGATGAGGATCTGATAATTAATATTGTCTTAAACAAACAAGCATTACATTTTGATGGATTTGAATATACATTATCATATTCTGCAAATGCCTGCCCACCAATCAAATATCTGCCATTAGTTTTTTCGTGGTAATTTTTCTTTTCTTGAATTATCTGTAAATAATAATAATAATAATTTTTTGAAAAATTCAATCATTCTCACCTAAGTATCAAACTCGCTTGATTAAACTGAATTTTTTATTGTGCCTTTTTTGACCGATGGTTCAGTTAAATTAGCAAACAAGAATCGTCTTTTAGTTTGCCTACTTACTTTTAACGAGAAATCATTCAACGTCTGAATCGATTGTTTTTCCTTTATGCCTACAGGTATAAAATTGTAATAAATGCAATCAGGTATACCCAATAATCTTTTAAATCTATAAATTAGGAATAAAATATGTTTAATGTATATCAAACCATCTTTTTTTCAGTTATAAATTTTAATTTCTTCAATTGATTCAATAATTGTTTTCTAATTTTATTATTATTTGCTCATCTAAGTCAAGTCAACTTTATATGGAATTTTTTGCAGTAAATTATGTATACTTACTGTTATTATTACTATTATTTTATATACCTTGTAATTATTTGTTTACCCACTGTGTGAACTGCTTCTCTATATTTGTCAGCTTCATTACCAGAATCTACAAGCGGTGTTCCCATGGCACTTTCTAAGAGTTTTATATTAATTGAGTTTAATTATTTTGTGGATTAGTAATTTGATTACATTAATTGATTCCGCTAAAGTCTCCTACTTTGAAATATTTCAATTATCGACATTTTATATAACATTTTAAATTATTTGTAAAACCTCGCGTACCACAAATAATACTCAATGTGTATTTGGTTAAGAATTTTCCGACGTCTAAAGTAACAGTCTTATTCTCCGTTTGCAATGAAGCAACCATCTTTGCACCGTGTTCTGTAATTATTTCCATGTATTTTTCCAAAACTTTAAAATGAAAAGCTGGGGTCAAAATTTTTCTCCTTTGGTGCCATTTACTTCCTGAAATGTGTACATTTATGTAGTGTTAAAATAATTTTTCTATACAATAAGCGCAGAAAAATAAGAACAAATTGTATTTACTACCTGAACTCGTAAGAAGACCGGTTCCCAGCCAACGATGTAAAAATTTATAAATTATACTTTTTTCAGTGTGTTTATTGCTGGCCAAGAGAATCTACATTTATTTAGTTAATTAAGACATTTTCTTTAAAATGATATCAGTTTTATGTATAAATTGCAAATATAAAATAATAAAAAAGCGTATATAATACGCCATTTTTCTTTACCTCAATATCATCTGGATCTAAAATATTAACCATTGGCCAATATAAAGTCCAAACTCTATACAGGCGTCCATATTTCTTATTATTACTTAATAATAACGGCCAAATATTTTCTGAAAAAGAAGAAACTGATCTTTAATTTGACAGGTTTTTGATGTCCAATGTATAAAAAGTATTTCAATTTATCACATTTTTAATACACTTATAAAATCTTATTCAAAATAATGTCCCGAAACGTGTAACTTGTTTATACAGTGTTGTAATTCAAATATAAAATTGTATTAGTTATGTTTCTAATTATGTATAAAACATCTGTAATTATTATGTTGAGATTTCCAAATATTTTTATCCGCAAAATGGTTCATGGTTAGTCGCAAGTTAAATATAAAATCATATTTTTTCCGGCTCTTATGATAAGCCTTTTAAAGAAAGCCATTAATTATTCTTGACGACAATCATTATCTCCACAAAGTCGAGAATTAATTGTTGCAGAAAATAATGCCAAATATTTGTCAAATGCGAATTCTAATGTTTCGCTTTATAAGATAAATTAACTCAATAAGTTTATAATTTGGAGCTTACTCATATTCGAGTCTCTAATCGGCAGAAAAAACTCCCAAATTGGCAATGGAAAACAATATCAATTTTACTATACAACAATAAAAAAAAAAAAAAAAAAAAAAAAAAAAAAAAAAAAAAACGAAAATTTCAAACAAAAAAGATTAGATGGAAGGAAAGTAAAGGAACCAAAACGCCCACCTCCCTCTTCTCTCTCTTATATATATATATATGAGATAAATAAAAAACACTAGCTACCTCTCCACCATCTCCACTATGCAGCACAACGTATGTGACGTTGTTGTGTTGATCTTTCATGACACTACGTCAAC
>JABFOV010000203.1:0-15958 GCA_022817685.1 Aradophagus sp. ZL-2020
CCCTTCCACCTCCCCCCCTCTTTTCGTTACACACTACTTTACAATAACGTACACACACCCATCCTTATGTCTTAACTCTTGTATCCACATAAAACTTTTATTGATTGTAATCTTATTTTTAGGAGACAATCTTATTATCTGACGATACACCCTCCCCTTGTTCGGCTCATTTTTTTTTTCAAACCGACAACCGCTCTCAGTATGTTAGGAGGTCTTGTGGCCTCGGAGAAGTGTATAAAACACAGGGGGGGGGGGCTGATGTCCGCTGGGCGTGTGCGTATTTTTAGAAGCATTTTGCACGTTGCCGTGTGGGCGTGAACCGTACGAACTCGGGGCACGGTTGTCGCTTAATTGTTCACATAACCGTTGCTAATGGCGCCAATAGCGCCGAAGAATGACTTTCATGCGCGCACGGGAAACCGTTCCTCCCGGCATCCTTGAATCGCGCTCCACGCCGGCCAACTTAATCAATTTTAGGCTTGTCTGAAAGAGATGGCTCGACAACTTTGACCACCGTTCACTGATTTGTTTGCACAACTTTTCATAACTTATGAATCGACGTAAAAAATTAGTGCAGAGCTTTCTAGTAAATAATTTCCTTTGAATTTCATTTTCATTTGATAAAACAAAAGAAATTCAAAAGTGTACCATTAAACAGACTCGAATTTGAAAACAAGGGAAAAATACATAAAATATAAACACATAAATTCCTTGTTTTACACATTGAAGTTAAAGTATTTTCCCATGAATAATATACGTGTTAATGTTTCAGTTCAAAGGCAATATAAGGACAATTGACTTTCGGGAAAATCGTTCAACAAAATGTTCATTTTTGTATACTCTCACTTTTGTTTACTTTATATGTTTATGTGTTGAGTACTTGTAAATTATACAATTTTATGTGAACCGTTGTCCCCTCTTTCAGACAAACATAATCAATTGTCGAATGGGCTGTTCATATCCTCTGACCAAGCGAGATGTTTCGCTCCGTCACAGCTAGATTTTCAAACGATCCGCTGACGTTTCGTCCGTTTGATTATGTAAATTTGTGTGTCGTAATTTGCTGCAGTTCACAAATACCCGGGCTCAGTCGAAGTCAACGAATTGTAACGCGATGTTCGATTGATTACAAAATATTACGGTGGCAACTGTAGCAAATGTGTTGACAATGTTTTATTAGCCACAAACTCACGGGGATTCGTCTAATGCGTGTTACGCGTGTCAACGGTCTATCAGTAATGTTATGTATAGTATTGTCAGTTTACGCTATAACGAGTCTGATTATGCAAAGTCTCGAATCGTGAAAGGACTTGACGAGAAAAAAATGCGACAATCACAACAAAATGAGACTTGTTACTACACTGGGAGAAATTTGTCCTGCTTTTTACAAGAAAAATGGAAATGTTTTTTTTACATATATATTTTTCATTCTAATGATAATATATTGATATTTTTCACGTAATATTTGTATAATCTATCAATGCTTTGATAATTGGAAAATAGTTTAAATAACTAACAAGTTGATTTTGTTATTTATCACAGACGTTATTCCTACATTCGTTGGAGGGCTAGAGGATCGCCTGAAGTGACTTTTAAAATTTCAAATTAGGGAAATGATGAAAATGATGAATTGACCAATCAGCGCGCGAATAAGAACGGCTCGTTTAAAATGGACTGGGAATTCATTGATTGAGTATTGAAATGGATTTGAGATCCGGGACCGTTACGTGGCCGATTGGCACTGACCGGTCAAGAATCGACGAAGATTAATGAAAGAACAGGATGAGTGTGGCACGCCTCGCGCTAACGTCACTCCACCACCTTGAATGGCCTTATGTAATGACCTCAACTGCACATACGAGCGCCGCCTGATGGGCTCGCCTCGCGAACGTACACGAAACATTATTTCTTGGAGTTTCGCCTCACCCATCTTACCAAGCAACCTTCAAAAACCGACTCTCAGTCCTTCGGATCCCATTCCCAGTTCATCACAATGATTAATATGTCACCTTGTACTCGACTTATCTTTTGCCAATCGGTCCCAATATTTAATAGACTTTATATTAATTTTATTTTGAATTTATACTTGCAATCTGCGTTTCTTGATTTTAAATATGAATATAATGTCAGAAAAAGAAATTAAAAATGGACATTAATTTCATAAGTATTTCAATAATATTTCTTTAGTAACCGCGTGTGTAAATAAGTATTTATTTTTTCTTGTTTTGTACTTAAAATTTTTTTTCTTTGTTTCTTTTATATATATATCACTTTTTTATATGTATATCCATTTGAATTTGGACGATAAAAAGGTCCGCGGTGGGACTGTTTGAATAATTTTGAATAAAGTATATGTGTGTATACGGCGTTTCCCACGGTGCCATAGGAGAGTACATTAACTTACCTATATCTTGACTCATGTTTTGTGTGGTATTTCCGTTAACGTACATCGTCGTGCTCACAATTTTCCTTTCATATTTTTGTATCCTTCACCAAGTGATCGCTCGCCTGAAACGCAAACAGCACGGTATAAGTACATCTATTATTTACTAACACATATAATAAATTACGAAATTATATACAATTTTTGAAAAAAAAAAAAAAAAAATGTCAGCCAATCATAATGCAGTCGTAGTTCGACCACTACTGGCTGCATGGATATTAAGATAATTTCATATTATACTTTTAAAGATGTCGCGCAGAGTCGGGAGAAAAAGTTTTGTAATCAAATCAAATTGTTGTGATTGAATTTAAACAATATAAATATTCTGCGTTGAAAAATTATATTCAGAATTTATAATGCAATAGAAATATTAATCTTCATTAATTTAAGAAACGGTGTTTGTAGAACCTTTTTATAATAATATTATCAACTTTGTACATGGAGTTAAATATTCTTCAATCTAAAATAAAAAAATGTCAAAAAAACCAACTTTAAAACGAGATTTTGGAATCAATCCACTTATTGAAGCCGTGTTTTTTCTTAATAATGTAGAACTAATTTAAAACGTAATTTGTCCAATTTGAAAAATGTTGTCTCCATAGCGAAAAAAAAAGAAACCAACGTTTGAACGTTGTCAACAGACAAATGGACGGCAGAAAAACGACGCGCCGGGTGATAAGAGCGGGAAAATTTGAACGGCGAATAATTTCAAGTACACGTCGTTATCTTGAAAACAAGCGGCGCGTCCCGGGGCCGTATCGTGAGAACTCGACGAAGGTGAAAGGTAAATTTTGTGGCCGTGCAGAGGGACTTTTGTTTTCCTTGCGCGATTCCTTGAGCGACACGTCGATGGCCGGGGAGATACACGCGTTGTGATTGTTGTTGCGCGCGAGTGTTTTCTATTTCGCCAACGGCTCGCGACAAGGCGAAACACAAAACCGGTAAGCATTGACCCGGCGAGAACGCTGCCTTATTAGTCGGAGCCCACGGAGCTTATTTTACCCGCGCGTATCGCGATCCATGCAACGATCGCCCCGCAATGCAACGTAACGCCATATACGAATTCAGATTACGTGTGTCGCCAGCAGCGCGCCGCTTCCATTCACTCTCTCAAAAAACGATCGCCCCAACTGCGCCGCCGTTTCGTTTCGACTTTCGGAGCATTTCATTAAGCAAATTCCCGTCCGACGATGAATCACTTTTATCTACGCTTGCAAAATCAGCCCAACCACATGAATCAATGTTCAAATCAACAATGCCGTTTTTCTTATGTCAATTAATAGAAATCGTACAAATTTAACAATTTTAATTTTAACTTGATGGAATTTTTATAATGCGATTTACTATTGTTAAGTACTCAAATAAATGATAATGAAATATAATTTTGAATACATTTTGCTTAAATACTTAAATCGTGTTTCGTAAGAAATTTAGTATAAAAGTTTGAATAATGTTTCTTGGTGAATGTTAAATTTATTTTTACTTTTTATATAAACAAGTAATTTATCTCTGTTTGTATCCGGGAAAAATGTTCAGGATATATGCAACTGACTCGTGCGATGAAAATTTCACCTGACTTTGATACCGTAGTTGTTCCAACGGGAAAAATTGAAGCAGGAAATGTGTGCAGTCAAGAGAATGTCAAAGTCAAATTTGTAAGTGCACCTTTGTGTTTAAGTACATAACAACAAATTGCGGTGTGAAAGTAGTTTTGATTATTACGGCTTTTATAATAGATAAGAGAATGCGATTACATGCACAAAGTTATGTTTTGATGATAATATTATCTGAAACGTTTGAATAAAACTAAACAGCCGATGACAATCTTTTTGATCCCTTATTACTTTTCGTTATTTAAATCCTTTAAAAAAAGATGTTGATAAAATTTATTTCAAAGTTTCTATATCAATGTTGTTTTGGATCGTTCGATGTCGTCCAAAAAATTATCTTCAACGTTTCGTAAACTCTAAAATCTTAAAAAAAAAAAAAAAATTCTAACTCCCAACAAGAAATATTAGTCGACACCCTCCCCGAACATTGTAAATACAAAATATATTGCCAGATTATTCTGGATTATTATTCGCAAGTAGATAATGTTGAAATCAACAAAAACGTCTTTCTTCGTTCAAGATTCCTTGATTCGGTGCAACCAATTTCTCACACAAATCCTCTACTTTGCTCTTTTTACAATACAACAATTCAACTAATTTGTCATTTTACATTGCCAGCTTCTCAAGTCTTCGTTGGTACGATTCATTTATTGAAACGTGGCATGAAAAACGTGAGCGTATAAATTATTTGACAAATATTAACATTTACGAGCGAGGTGAGCTTGTGGCGGGGCCATTAATTAAATTTCATAGATAAACGATGATGCATCGCGCGCGGCTGCGGGCCGCGGAATCGCAGCCGAAATGTCGATAATATAAAGCCAGCGCCCCGCTAGAGCCACGAGCGCGACATTATGAGTCACGCGTTTTTCGTCCACCCAAGTGGGTCACGGCTCGTAAACCGATCGACTGCGTGCCGATGTAGAAATGTATTTACGCACAAAGCCCATTTTCACAAAATTGATTCGCCGTACGGGTAGCGCCGTTGAAAAAAGGCCTGACTCATCGCGAGACGCTCCCCCGTTGCAATGTCATCGTCATCAATCACGGCGGCCTGTCGCCGCGAATTCGCGGTGCACTTTTTACCTAATGAAAATCCATTTCCCATTGAATTTTTTTTAATCCTCGGCAAAGTGCAGACGGATGATTACTCCAATATCAAAGGCTGTGGAAGTTTACAGAATCCGAATATATTTGTTGCAAAGTAATACCTAATAAACATTTATTAAATAAGTATTTATGTGTAAATTATATTATTTGAAAAATAATACTTTTAGAGTAAATGAGAATAAATAATAAAGTACAATTAAACATAACATATTAATATAATAAAATGAGTGTTCATTTACTGTTAAATTAATACTTGCAAACTCATTTCGACATAATGAATCGACCAAAAATATCATTATATAATCTAGAAAATAATATTAATTTTAATTTTTGTTTAATAATAAAAAGACGTTTATCAAACTTAATCAATTTAAATTGAAATTTATTAAATTTATCTATCAGCAAATTGTCAGCCACTCGACCGACAAAAATACAAGTTTCATTCGTTACGCAACCGTGGTTGGTTATTCAAAAGGAGACCAATTTTGATTAGCCGATAATCAACTTTCTATGGACAGTCAAACTGACAATCTAGTACAATTGCAAGAGATACGCTTTATTTGTTATAAATTGTCTGTCACTGTAATGTTACATCATTTATATAAGAAATGACGAAAATGTTGCTTTAACGAGATGTAACATTCATATGGCACTCGAAATGCAATTTATTCGATATTGGCGACATTCCGATGAAACGTCGCGCGATTAGAATCTGAGATCGCCTACGAGCGAATCTACACCGACTACACAAGCCCACTAAAGAGCGATGCAATGAATACTTGGTGTTGGTTACAATGCGTATATATTTACATTACATTTTATTAAAGTATGAAAATGCATAACATACTCCAGTGCTACCATTCAGTGACACCATAAGCAGCTGTCAAATGATAATAAGTTTCACTGTGTATGTGGGTCTAACTTCAAAGAAATATTTTTTTGCCAGTCAAATAGGTTTTGCTTTTTTTTTCTAGATAAAAATAAAGTGTATTGATTATAATAATAAAAAAAATAACAAAAAATAATTGTACAACAATAATAATAATAATAATTTTCAAAAACGAACAATTTACATTAATTTTTGACAAGTTTATATAAATTATATATCTTTTGTACCAAAATAAATTCTTAGATATTTATAAAAAAGGGTAACCAAATACGTTATTCCTGACTGACAGTATCAAGTAATTTTGAATAATTATCCTGTCCAATTATCGAACTTAAAAATCCATTAATCATGAAAGTTCGGAAAGAAATGAAACGGTCGAAAGAAAGACGAATAACGAGCAGAAAAAGACGGTGCCGGGGCACAACAAAAGACTAAACGAACGTTGAAATTTCTGTTTTCAGACGAGTAATCTTAAAACAACACGTGAAAGGAAAATTAGGAGGGAACGAGAACGCGGCGCCGTCCGTTGGACGGCTCACTTGCGCGTAAAGGTCACTCAACTGCGTTCGGCATTTGCATTTGGAAGTCCAGTTAGAAATGGCACGCGTTCGGCCGAAGTGGCTCAATTCAAAATAGATGAGTAAACGTGTTACGGTAATTACGAAGCGCTCAAAAAGTCAACCTATAATTTATGTCTTTCTATTATTATTATTATTCTTCAATATTCCTAAATACTTGTTCGTTTATTAATTTATACTTTACTTTAAAATTATCTATGAAAGTTGTTTGAAATAAGAAAGTTTCCGAACAAACGTCAGCGAATAAAATAAAAAAAATATATATATATATATATATATATATATATATATATATATATATATTAATACACGTGTGTTTTTATACCGTATTATCGCAGATTGAATTTACAAAAATAAGTCTACAAATGTTTGTGCATTTCCGTTTTTTCAACTTCAAGATATTTTAACATACATTTAATTCTATTTTTAATTGCTAATGAACGTTGGAAACGTCAAGTACATTGAGAAATGTCCATCAGGAAAACGATTCTTACCGAGTTACGTGAAAAAAATTCTACGAATTCATGCAGCGCGATTGTAAAAATTACAATAATTAACGTAAGACAATGAAAAGTAGGTCGCTCCGAATTGTAACCATTGCGAAACAATATAATAACTCGTATGAACTTGTCTTAAACTCGTTTACGACTCGCCATTCGTCGGACTAATTTGTGCATAATTATTTGTGTACACTAATAATTACAGTCCTGGCGGCAAAAGAAATGCCGTAAAATCCGTCGAGTCTATACTCGATCGCGTTATGAATCTAATTATCATTTCGTCGGACATAACACTGAAGAAATGGATTTGGTCAAATCTTTTGGTTGAACTCGTTTAGTTAAAGTTATAAAATCATCATATTTTTTATGTCTCGCATGTCATTTAGTAATTTGGTTGATTCAACCAAATTTGATTGATTCAAACAAATCTTTTTCGCGTCGAATTTGACAGTTTTAAAACTCGTATGTCTTTGAACGGATAACAGTGTTCTCATTTATATTCAACGGTTAATATGCAATGCGTCGTGGACGGAAGGCGGTCCCGTTAACGGGCAATTCTCGATTAAACCAAAAAGTTCAAGGTCCATACTTTTTTTAATAAATAAAATTAAAAGAAAGTTAGCTGTAACAAACAAACAAACATAAATATATATTTATCACCGATGCCAAGTTTTTGAATTATGTATTATTTTTTTAAGAGGGAAATTAAAAAAAAGAAAAAACTCAATCATAAATATTTCTCAGCAGTGTTAACTTATACAACACATCATCACATTCGAGATTTCACCGAAAGCACCGCGTTCGCGGTTAATTATCACCGCGTTATGATTGTAATTGATCTCGTGGGATACCGCAGAGAATGTCTAACATATTCTCACTTTGTTATACACTTTTTTTTAGGTTATGTTTACGTATGAATTGGGTGAGAAAAACTTGCCGCATTCTGCGACAGCAAGGAGGAATGAACTTTGGTAAGAACTGAGTCTGCGAACTCATTGCAGTATGCGGAAACGCATTGTAGTTTTCATCGTTTTTCGCTATGAATTTACACTTCTCAGTTTTATTACCGTGACACCGTGTATTTTATTACTGTAATAACTTTATTATTAATAGTGTAAATACATGAATGAAATACTTGAGCGAATATTCCTTCGAAACATTATACAAATTTTCATTTAAGAGCTGCATTTAAGGGGGGTTAAATTGGTAGTTAACATAATCTAAAATTTAATTTATTTGGTTCGTGTATTAATTTAATTGACGAAGAAACCGTTATGCCAAATTAATGGATGATTATTATCGGAAAATTTACTTTAATGCAGCCGAATTAACAAACAATGTAAAGAGTCGACCTTTGCATTTGTTTACATTTTTTATGAATGTTACTTTAAGCTGGAATCTTGTTGGATTAATTCCGCGATACGAATAATTAAATGTATTAATAATAAAAATTAATTAAAAAGCTTTAAAATGTGGTCTAAAGTAAGACTACGAACGCGAGTGTCTAATTTTGAGATATATTTCATGTTTAAGACACCAAAAGTGTCTAAATACGTCACAACTGAAGCGCTTTTGGTGTTTCAATCAGTAAAAATATCTCGCAATGAGACACTTATTTTGGGAGTGAAAGGAATTATTTTGAATAACTGATAATCAAAATATAGTTGATCATTTGATCAAAAAAGTTTTTTTAAATAATTAAAACTGTTACATTAAAAAAAAGATATTATTACAAATTAAAAAAAAATCAAATCTTTAGGTAAAAATTACCAAGTAATTAAAAAAAGAAAAAAAAAAACTAGGAATCGCAATCATTTATCCGAAGAAGGTGAAAATACACTTTAAACCGGTGAAAAACAATCGTAAACACGACTGTTGACGTAAGAAGCCGTTTATTTAATGAAGTCTCAAGAAAAGTAATTTTGCACGATTTTTTTACATAAGGTGTGTACATTTATTCACAAATATTTGTATGACCAAGCAACGCATATCCGTGGAAACGTCTCACAGTGAAAGAAAAAAAAATAGAGAAAAAACTCATCCAAAATATAATAATAAAGAAAACATGACAGATAAATGAAGTGGAAAAAAGGAAACGAAGGAAAAAAAGAGGCGCGCAATTCAAATTTCGCATGCGTCACGTGTTATGTTACCTAGCACTTTCGGATCGGTTTTCTTCGATTCTCCCAAAGCGAGTCAAGGATTTCGAGCACGACTGGCAGAGTCTAAGTTTACGTCAAGCTGCAAATAGCAAACGCGATAATAAACCTCAATAATCCGACGAAGGCTGACGGTGCAAGTTAAATTAAAAGTTACTTACACCAATTGTTGTTGCCGGTACACCGCTTGACGGGATAATTTCGCCAGGAAAGGAAATTTGAGTAACGTCGGAAACCATTAGTTTCGATTGTAGAATTCAACGTGCGTAATTAACTGAGTCAAACACTTCAACGTAAACCAACTTTTTTTTTATACATTTCGACAGGTTTATACGACCGTGCTAATTCATTTATTTCTTCAATCTCCAAAGTTTATAGTTTTGAAATTTATTTGTCAAACGTATATATTTTACTTTTGTTTCCATTTCATTGTATGATTTTTATATCGATCGTGGCAATAATTTTCAATTCTACATAAATATTTTCTTCAAAAATACCATACATTACAAGTAATTCATAATGCCAGATAAGAGAAAAAAATAATACATCATAGCACATGTTTCTCAAAAATTAAATTTTACCTCACAATCTACCATAAATAAATCATAAGACATGCTTATGTTTAATGTAATTTTTTTAGTGTACAATTAGCAGAGGAAAACGATGTAATAAAGTGTGTAAATGATAAAACCATTACACAGGCTTTGGTACTTGTGCTCGCCCACGTAAATATAAATTCAGAAAATTATGTCTTTAACGTGTTTCCATCCAAGTTGTCGTATAAAATCATCCGTCAATTGATGTCAGTAACACTCACGTTTGCAATGTGCTTCATGACGCATTTATTTATTCAATAGCGTTAGGTAATAAAGCCGTTGAACCACGCGATGTGCATTATTACCATTGAACCGAATGATAACCATATTTAAGATTTAAAAGATGCGATTATGCCATGATACCGCAATTAAGAAATCGTTAATTTACACAGCGAGGATAATTAATTTTAGTGTGTTGTGTTATGGTTAAATAAGTGGGTTGCAGTATTAATTATTAATGAAATTTGTTTTTTCTAACTATTGTGAAAAATATTTAAATTAAAAAAAGTCAAAAGTGCTCATATAATTTTAAAAATTAAAACAAAGTCAACTGTAGATTCAATTATCTTTCTTAAGTTAGAAAATCAATGACTTTCCTAGTCGGGTTTTATCATAGATTATTATCATACTATTTTAAATTCTTTATATATATATATATAAAAACAGAATATTCATATTCGAAAACATATATCAGTGAGTTTTAAATTCAACTGCAATTCTTGAAATAATCAAATATATAACGTTTATTCAAAACTAATTTTTCAAGAATTCAATTTAACTTCAAAATTTCAATTTGTCAAAAGGTATTAAACGGTTTTGTTCAGTTTTTTTTCCTAAGAATATAATTAAGAATATAATTGTAAAATTTTAACAAAATGTTGTTTTATTTTGTTTCCTGGATTTTCTGTCTTAAAATAGTTACCAACCAATGAAAATTAGTCTTTCATTTTGAATATCCAGTCGTGATGGTCTAACGGATACAACGTCCATTTTAATCGATTGCACGATTAGCAATCTATAGATAATTTAGTGTATCATTTGAAATTGCAATGGAGTAAAATACCTAAAGTGTCTTCGTTTAAATATACTTTTGCGATTTAGAAAAAATCCATTGAGAATAATTTATGAAAATACTTATCTTTATCTAGTAAGATAAAAATGGTAAAGTTGTATTCAAGCGATAATTTGAACGCTGTATTATGAAGCATAAAAAATTCTTCATATTGATTATTAGTTTATTTATTTACTTTATAAATTATTTTTGTCAATGTTTAATTTTTGTTTAATCAATGACTTTAGAGTAAAGAAAATTTAATTAAATACTATTGGTTAAATCAATTATATAAAATTAATTTCATTGAGTAATCGAATACATTTTTCATTTACTAATATATATTAAGATTTATTTTTTAATTTAAAATTTATTTGTTTATTCCAGTATATAAAAAACCAAACAAAAAAGTACAACAAATGTACATTATGTACAAAGTGAATTCCCTAAGCTTTCAGATTATCCCAAGTAATTGCAAACGTATATTTTGATAAATCACGTACGTTTGATGAACGAAAACGCTCTAAACAACCTGAAGATTAATTTTAAGAACTCAGTATTGAATATTACTATTAATGAACCTTGAATGAACTTCTTAAAATAACTCAACCCCAGTATTGATATTAAGATTTGAGACCTATTTCAATCTAACATTAAATCAAACTTTTCATTCTTAACAATATCTAATTAACGAACGATGATGATTAGTGCATCAACGCACTAATCTTTTTGCATCAAAAGCAATACAAAAAGATATCTTTAAAAAAGCCTGACCTTTGCGTATATTGACAACACAAACAATGAAATGCGACCAGTATGATTTCACTAACCAATACCTCGATCAACGTGCAACTATTTCCTAATTCGACAACAATTTTGTCAATGAAATTAAATTTGGCGATCAAAAACCGTGAAACGGCTTTCGCCCACGAGCTAAAAATAACCGCGCACATACCTGCGAAGTGCAAAGGTATTCGAGCCGTTCGTCGCAGGTTACAGAAGTGCAAAACCGTCCGCTTTGCTCATCAGAAAACAGACACACGCCAGACTATTCCGCCCGTTTCACATCGCACATTTCCAAATCCAAACAAATTAACGATTCTTTTATCATTGCCCGTTTTTAACTCTTCAAGTTGTTTATTAAACTTGATTGAAAGATGAATATAGTATTGCGGTCGAAAAATGACAAGAACGAGGGTAAAAGTGGCGCGGTGATTTTGAGGTGCACGCGGTCGACTGAGGGTGTTTAGAGGAAGGAACGAGTCGTAAAATAATCGAACTAAACGGTCGTGCGTGGCATCTCGTACCAAGCGGATCCTCGCGCCTGAGACACCAACCGAGCACTGGCGAGCGCCGAGGGCAACAGGTGAGCAATGCCGACAACAGTTTGCGATCAGTGACGGAGCCACTTGCGACGGTCTCCCCCGTTGCTCGACAGGTGATGTGAATGTGTAACCGAAAAAAGGTGAGCCCAGCTGACAGGATTAGACAATATGCTGATAGCTGTGGATAAGAATTAATTAGAATGTGTATTTTTGTCTAGGCATCGCTGTGAATATTTTGAAATAAAAGGATGAAAGACGAGGAATATTACTTAAGAATGCATATTTGGGTGCTAAGAGCAAGCTAAAGCAAACAAGGTCCAGGCATTAATTGATAAAATCATAATAATATCGATTAAAATTTATATCGATTTGACATACATTTTATGATTGCATGCCAATTTTGTACAAATAAGTTTCTCAGTACTCATTTTTCCTCAAAAGTATACATCTTTTCTTAAAATGTACTATATTTTTTGGAAAAATTAATATTGAGAAACTTAAGGAACAACCAAAATTTATTAAAACAAAAATGTATTCAAATGCGTTGCATACAAAGCTGAAAAAAATTTTTTTATATCGATAATAAAAGTGAAAATAAGACATATAACATGTTTGTTAGTAATATCAACAAATTTCCATTGTAATCGGTTTTAAACTATGATGAAAAATCAATAGACAGTTGGATAAAATACTGATAACTATAGGATAGATTTACACATAGAAACAGTCCTGTTACTTTTGTATCTAATAGTTATTTTGAACTAGGAAGTAGGAGAAATTAGATAAATTGAAATTGATTTTACGCGTATCAAATGTTGAAATGGCATGCAAATCGAGGTACTTACACAGGTACTATTTACGTTTTGTGCAAATTTAGTTAATTTACTTCGACTTTACATTTACTTCTTTTGTAAACTTTATTTTAAAGCACGAAATTCACAAAATCAATTTAAATTTATCTAATTTACATAACAATATAATGATATAACAATATTTTGAAATTGATAAAGTTATAAAATGTATACAAATTATTATTATCCAAAATAATTTTATATCATAAATTTTACTCAACTAACTTTAAAACTCAAGATAGTATTGAAAGTTATAACTATATTTTAGTTATGATGAATGTATATTGAAATACACATTTATAATTATCCATTATATTAGGTAATTAATGAGTTAAATTAAAAGATGGAGATAAAACAGTTCTTACCTTTAATTCAATTAGTGTGTCATAGATAAAGGGCATCTAAAAGCTTGTGCATTTTTATAGTATCCGGTATTCCTGAGTGAAGGAGTTTAACACCGAATGATGGAAAGTAGGGGAGTGATAGTATCCACTTCATTTAGCCTTATCGTCTTGCGTACATCTTTAGAAGAAACGTCATCAGTAATCCGAAACTCTTCAATTGACAACTAAATGTTGAAATCTGCAAATTATCAGAAATATACCTTATAAGCGAATAATACTAAATGTTTCTGGAGCATTCTAAAAGTATTATGTTTCAAAATATTTCAAAGAAATTAATTTTAATGTAAATAGCAGTAATTTAAAATTTTTATAAATTATTATAAGTCATAAAATAATAATTATGATAATGAAAGTAATAATGAAGTGAAACAGTGGAAATAATATTGTTATTATAAAAAAAAAAAATTATTGATAGAATGTTTAGCCGATAGTCAATTTATTATTGAGAAAAAAAGAAAAGAATAAAACTGTAAATACTGCTTTTAATTATACATTTATTTATGTCCCTGCAATTATTCTAATTTCTTCAAATTTATTTTGAATTATCTTGCGGATTTCTTTTTTACCGTTATATTTTAATAAAAAGTTACCAAACATACATTCTAAAAACATCGTTATAAATATATACATATATGTAAATACAAAAGTTATTTTCTAATGTTTACATTTTTTATTTTCTGTATTTACATTGTTTCTTTGTTGTTTGTATTTCCAGCTTGTTATTTACAAAACATATTAAGCTCCATCGTTGATCATTATAAAAAAAAAAAAAGAAAGAAAAAAAATAGACTAATCAAGAATGTTCGACGGGAGGAAGGGGAGGGGGGGGGAAATACGAACATGTACTAACCTTTTTTTTATTTTGTTAAACTTATAAAAAAAATAAATAAAAAGTTTGAAGATAGTTTAGCAAAAAAAGTAGTGGCTTCGCAAAATGGCGTGCACCAAAAAAAGCTGACAAGTTAGAAATCACCGTTCAACCACGTGGCGTCATTAAAAAAAAAAAAAAAGGTTGCGCGTGATTAAATGAGCAACATGTAAATCTAAAGAGAGAATGCACTTACTTGAACACTCGCGGTACGACAATATTTCCGTAGACCCTTCAGTGCGGAAGACTGTCTGAGCACAACGTGACGAACGAGACAGAGAAGACAAGTAAAATGGCGGCAGCGACGGCGCTAGCAGCAGCGGTAATGGGGAAGCGAGAAAGCGCACAAATTGAATCGATTGAACGGATTGTTAGAATACTCAAAATGCTTCTCAAAAATGATGATACTGACATAATTAATCTAATATTTAGTTCGATTCAACAATCACAATTCCTCACTAGTCGCTCGACTGACAATCGATTCAATATTCGATTGTAAAAATTGCGCGCGCACGATTCGTTCATGGTTTCCGAGAATTGATGCATTTCTTTTAACGGCCCAATTCAAAAGTAATAATATTTTGCATTGAAAAATAAAGTACTGATGTAAACTTAATTGTCTGGTTATTTTTCATTACAAAATATTATTTCCCAAATGTGATGTAATGTTAAAGACAAAAATGCGTTCGTTGAAAATCATCATTTGGTTGTCGTCCAGCGACGAGTGCGGAACGGTGATTCGTGCGTCTGTCTGAAATGTTACATCGTGGATATAAATGTGGAATATTATTGTCAGTTTTAGTGTTATCGGCGATCATTGCAAATAGTATTATAACGTAACAACCTTTTCGATTCGTTTTGAGCGTTTTCTTGCTCTCACTCTAGCGTCGCTACCAGCGCCACCGCGGCGGCCATCTTATTCGTCTTCTCCGTCTTGTTAGTGACGCCATGATCGGTTCGTGCTACTTGATGGCCGTAATATAATCGTACCGCGAATGTTTAAGCACTGTAACATCGTGAAACAAGTTTTTCGTGTAAGATCGTCTCGTTTTTTCGTTTGCAAAGATTATTTAACGCCACGTGGACGCCATATTGCGACTCGTAGTATTTTGTGTTAATCTCGGAACGCGATCCCGCGAATCTTGTGCTTTCTTTGTGAATTCTCCATCAACCCGAGATGTTCGTGTTCTTGGCCGATGTTCTTGTTTTTGATCCTGCTCCTGGAGGATTCAACTCAACGATTGTATTCAGCCTTTTCACTTTTTGGCCGCCGTTGGACAACGAGGGAAAAAAAGGTCAGTACGTTATTTGTTCCTGGCATCCCATCGTCGAGGGACGTTACTGGTGAGTGTTAATTTTGCTTTTTTTTATACTAATTTAACTTTTTATTTTTTCTTGTGCCGCCATTCAATATAGAATCAATAATAAATATAACTAACTTTCTTGCAAAAAAAAATTTTTTTTGTAGATTGAATATATTATGCAATTAATAATTACTGAATTATATTAACTAGTTTTTGGGACTGGAAAATAATAAAAGGTTCAATTAGCATTATTCGTTTCCTTTTTTTTTT